>JXCR01109588.1:109317-130490 GCA_002079205.1 Phalaenopsis hybrid cultivar
TATATATATATATATATATATTGTTCTCCAATTTTTTTACTTCTTGAAAGTCATGCTGCAAAATGAACAAGGGAATCTTTTCGTAATACAAAAGCACAAGAGGATGAATCTAATTTATGTCGATATGATTACATAATAAATGAATTCCATAGATTTTCGTATTAAGAGCTACTATAAATAGACCGTAAGAGGTTTAGAGCTATGCACCATCTTTATTTCTTTCTCTCCTTGTGCGATGCTTCCTTTTTGTTTGAGCCTTCTGCAATGGCCGGTGAAGGGGTGCTTCGGGCAACATCTCACGATAGGGATGCACTACTTATGGCCCTCATGAGTACAAGAGCCAAGGTCTAGAAGGAATGGGAGGTGCAGAAAAGGCCGCCAGATGAGAAGCTTGCTGGGGAAACTAGTAAGAAGAGAGTGGTGAAGAAAAAGAACGCTACAAACTAGGAGGATTTGATGGGATCCTCTAATTTGCTCATTGGGTCACAACATAAGAAACTCTGGAAACAACATAAGGGATGACTGGTTGATTCTCTTGCGAAACTCTCGGTTTTTGTAGATGATCCTGTGATTACAATCAAAGTTATTGTCAAACCTGTTCTTGAAGGACTAAACCCACTCCCTGGCTGCCGAGGTTAAACTGACGCCCAAAAGTGACTTGCTGCCTAAACTACTAGGAGGTGAACTTCCTCTTCTGGTCAAGGGACATGACAAACCTGGTGAGAGCGAAGTGTCTTTCACCATATTCGAGTGGAATCAAATTGTTGTACGGGATTTCAGTTCTCTTTTTAATTTGAGTTTTTCTCATTAATGATGCTTTTTTATACAACCATAGAAATCATAACGGTCAAATTTTGGTACTGATTTGCCAATGTTGCTGCGACCGTGGATCAGGTATCGACCAGAGGTTATAAGCTTCAATGGGAGGAGTAGGAGTTTGATCACCATGGTGGTCCTGCTGAGACTCGTGAGGAGGCAATCGAAATACTTTAAAGGTCTTCTGGTTCCTTTGCTAACTTGTGGCTAATCAAACCACAAACTTTAATGATCCGAAACAATGAAATCACGAGATCTTGACCAGATCATTCCAAACAACAAAAATAAAACATAAACATGACATAACTTAATCAACTAATTAATCATAAATAACCTAAAATTTTCCAACCCCTAAAATCCAAAAAAAGTCATTAAAACTTAAATGAAACCATAATGAAAAAAAATCACCAAACGTAACTTGAACCTTCAGATCTACGAAGATTTCTTGGACGACACAATCTGTTGTTGTTGACAAGAATTTTCCGGTCCTGATTTAACTATCTTTCAGACTAAGTTGATATGAATATCCTGACGACCCCGGGATGACTGAGCCATATATATCTTGACCTAGTTTTCTAAAAATTACAAATTCAACTAACTAAATTAATAACTTAAGATATAATTTTATACTAACTTTGTTCTGCAGGATTATTGAAGACACAAGACAAGTTGTGCTTTAGATTTACTTTACATGCTATTAGGGTGCACTAACTCTGTTTTGCAGAGACGACACTTTGAAGCTTGAACGGTGGATCTCAAAACAGCAGATCAAAACATAAAAAAAAAAAAACAAAACAAAAAACAAAACAAAACAACAAAGACAAAAACAAAACAAAACAAAACTTTTAGGGTAGTGTCAGATTCTTAAAAATCTATTCTAAACATTGATGTTTCTCTCTTTGATCTTAACACTCAAAACTTCTTAGAGAACAAATGGTAATCTTAATTTGGTGTTTTCTTAAGCAAATTTAACTGCTTAAAATGTAATTAACTATAGGAGCTTGCTTTTATAGAAGAATGAGAAACTCAGAATAAGTATTATACCTAAATATCTGGTTATGAAATTTTCATGCGGTTTTCTTTGTACGAGAATCTCAGAAGTCAACAATTCAAAGTATTCTCTACAATGTTTACCACAATGAATTTCTCCCCATATGTTTTTCTTGTCACTTTTCTATTTTCCTTTGCCCTTTTCCTCTATCTTCGAGTTTCTTAAGATCTCAAGGTCATTCGCACGATTTGAGAGAATAAGTTATTTGGAGACTAGAACACTGTAATAAGATAAACAGAGTGACGGCTTCTCGATAACAACAATAATCGACAATCACGGAGATTTGGTGGTGACAACAACGATGGTCCGACGGCGACATCATTTTTATATATCTTTCTTTAATATATTTTTAGGTAATGATGCAATTTTCTAATCTTGATGCTTATACCTTATGATGCCTTGAAGCTTATGCCACATCTCACAAATGAAAAGCACCTCAATATCCAATTGTGCAAAATTAAAATATGATTGATACAATCACTATTTATTAATCTTCAACCACTCCATAATTGCTCCACCAATGTAAATAAGGGGCTTTATGAATTTAAGAATATTTAAAATCAGGAAGAATTACATATTTTTTTGGCGAACTATTGAAATAAATAAATTATTTATATAATTATGTTAAGGTTTTATTAAATTGAAGTTTTAATTGATAAAATAGTTTATTAAATTTTATGGATTAATCAAGTTTTCAATTAATTCTTTTAAATATTTATTAATTTTTAATTAGTATTTTAATTAAGTTGTTTAATGTTTTATTTAATGATTTATATATTTAATGATATGTTTAAAAGATTGAATGCTTTAATTTTATTATTATTAGTTATGTTAAAATTTTTTTATTATTAATTAAATAAATTAATTATAAAATACTCATAATTTGGAAAATAAGGGAAATTGGCATTGTTAATTTATCAAAACATTTATTAAAATGGGAAATTGAGTAATTTTATAATGTAGATCATATTAAAGTTAATCCATTGAATTTAGCATTTCTTAATGTTAATAATATCATTTTATAAGTGTTATTTATAATGACATTTTGATTTTATCAAAATAAAAGAAGCCTATGATGAGTTTATCAAAATATCAAATTCACAACATGAGATTATCATTAGGGTAAATTCCATTAATTTTGGTTACAATTTGTTTGAAGGAATGTTTGGAAAAATACTATATTGATGATTAGTAATTTGAGATTATCCAAATATTAAGCAAATTATGATCTTATTTTGAATGTGATTTGTATTTTTAAATTCATTAAAATATTAATAGGTGGTAATTGTTTTGAATTCATATAAATTATGCATTAATTTGTGTTTAAATTTTAATTTTCCTAAGTATGAAAGTTGTAACTTAGGGTTGAATTTCTAAATATTAAGAAAATAATTATTAATTGTATAGTACTATGATATAATTTAATTTTCCTAAGATAGAATTTTTATTTTAGACCAAATTAAAGATTTACTTTATTATTTTAAAATTTATTAAATTAATTAAAATCATTAACTTTTAGAGAGTATGATGTTATATCACCAAAAATTATTTGATCAAACATGAATCTTGATACTTTTTTTATAAGAGATTTTTTAAATTTGAATTCATGATCATCCAAGCACCAATTTCATTAAATTTATAATCAAACTGAGTGTCTGGGAAAGATGAAACACCCAACAACTCTAAAATTGGTTCTATTTGGGTTCAATCAAGCCCATATCAAGCTATTGAAGCATAATTTGAGGTTCTTAATTATTAATTGAATTTTAAAATGAGATTCAAAATTTGATATATTTATAGTTAAATCGTGCATCTGGATTAGAGGAATCCAATGAGCTTAAGATCGCTCAATTCCAATGTCATTAAGACGACCAATTCTTAAAAAAATCATATATGATTAATGAGAATCAACATGTACCATCTGATCAGCTGATTAGCAAAGTTATGCGCCAAAAGACCAAAATGTCCCTTAAAAATAGCTAGAAATAAGTCATCTCTCTTTCACTTGGAGGGGGAGGAGAAGAAAAGAAATAAAATTCAAGAGTTTGTTCTAGAAAGAAGACTAACGAGTAGCAACTGGCTTTCTTAACTATCGACCATTGTAGATCACAGCTCATCGTCACCACCTATCGTTGTCGACCACCTGTCGTCAGTAATAACTTCTTGCAACTGTTGTATTTAGACAAGATTGTTGCTGAACTTCCTATCAATTGTATTTTTTTAACAGTAAAAACAAGTGGCATGTTCTCCTGTTGTGAGAGATTGTAGTACTTCTATTCTTATAAACATATAGTGGATTACTATGACTGTGCCAGTCCGTGTGAGTTTTTCCACTATAGGATTTTCCTTGCAAAAATCTTGGTGTTTCCTGTTGTTTTTTTTTAATGTGTGTTTGATCTCCATGTAACGCTAAGACTTTAAATTATTACTCTATCGCCGCGAGTTTTTAACACACAACATATCTAAAATTAATCTTAACGTATAAAATAAGACTTTCTATACTCAAGGAGTCATTCAAATTTCATTCTAGTTTAAATTTTTTAATGTTTATTATGATTAAATACTTTATTGTTATCACATAAGTGATATTGGAACTTTCCTAAGAGTTATTTTACAAGGTATGAAATATGATTTTGGTATTTTATCATTTTTTAAAGTTTTATGACATTGCATATTTAATATGTTTTAAGTACATGATGTACTTTTTTTCCCCTCAAATTAGAGGCTAATTCTCAAATTTAATTAAATTATTGTTAATTTAATAATTTAATTTATTTAGCTATGAATTTTATAATGTATAATAGATTTATTTAATCTATTATCCCCTGATTTCTTCTCCATATCATTCATTTATTATCAGGCGGCTGAAAATGACATGCATGATGAAATCCCATCGGTGTTGATGTGGTAGTGATCCGGGTACACTGCTAGGTAGTATGACATAAATCTTTGATGTCGTCCAAATAGCCAGGGAGATTTACATACATATCACTCAATTCTTATGTACTTACATATCAAACAACTAAACTTCGATTTTACATACAATCTTCCTTACCTAAACATGAAGAGAGGTATTTCACTTTCTTCAACCTAAATATGGCATTTATATGTCATATAAATGTAAAAGATAAAGTTTAGTTGTTAGAAATGTAAATATATCGGAATTGAGTGGTATGTATATAGATAACTATCCATACATGCTGCTCTTAAAAACTAGTAGTTATTAATGATCTAACTATATTTGGATCACTTTATATTACATTTCTCCTTAGTTAGGAGCCCTATTATTGCAAGTTATGAAGGACATTTCTCATATTTTTCTTCAATATTTAATGAAGTGACTGAGAAGGTAGAACAAATTATCGTGTTGAGTTCATATGAGTGTCGTGCTAACTTATGAAGCCAGGTAGCATGTTCTTAACCCTAAGCCCTCATCTCTTGGGCTAATACTGTCAAATCTATTGAAAAAGGAGGGCATCGGGTCCCTTCCATTTCTAAAGTGAACCTTGCTTGCAAGATAAGTATGAAAGTTTCTACATTCTATGGGCTTTCTTACCTCTTGGTGGTAGTGCAATTATGTTAGCATCTGAGGTAGACTTCCTCCCCATTTATTCTTTCTTTAGAGAAAAAAAAAAAAAAACAATCAATATTGCATATAAAATTCGATCTCATCTATCATATTCTATTGGTAATGGTAAATATATGTTTGTTAAGCACTCTTGGGCCTATGGAAAACAATGAGAGATTCACATATATAATACTCAAAACTTTAGATTTTATTTATTTCACACCTAAACATCAAATATTATATCCATAGCATTAAATACATAGATACAAAAAACAAAAATAGCACCCCAGAGTTAAAATTTGTTACCCCATCACCCCACATATTTTTGATCGCTTGTGTTGATGTTGCATCCGTCGGTGTCCACTCCTCATCTTATCTTCTTGTTCATTGCGCTCCTTTTCCCTACCTGACCTCAGTAACCCAACCTTAAACACCTTCGAAAATTCTAAAAACACATCATTTCCTCTTTTGATGTATGGATTCTTGGAGTTTGTTGCTTTTAGCAACGACGAGTGTGAGATAGTCCATGATGATGGAGATTAGATTATTGTGGGGAGGCGAAGGGAGTGATTTGTACAGGAGGAGGCGATGGGAATCAAGAAGTGAATGAGAGAGAAATTGAGGGTTTCTATAAAGTTTCCATGATCGAAAATTTGAGAGCGATTTGCTGAAGTTCAGTACTCGAATGCATAGCACAATGATTTAAAAGGAACTGAAAAATCCTAAAGTGTCGGGTTCACATGCTCACCTGCCCAAAAAAAAGAAGTTTTGAAGTTCAACTTAAAGCAGTAGTTAGTGGAAATGGAGGTCAACTAACATTTTTAACAAGGTGCTAGATGGTGAAACATTTGAAGCATAAATCTAAACATTTGAGTGTCATATATGTAAATCCCCCAATAAATTCTATAGAAGTTAGCTTAACATGCCCTTGTCTATTGCCTAAAACATTTTTCTTAATTTAGTTTTGGCCCTTCGCTCTCAACTTCCCAAAAAAATAATAAAATCCACAAAATAATGTGAGGAAAAAGACGATGTCAAAGCATAAGTAGGGTCCTCCAATCACACTCCTATTTAAGAAAAAATATTACCTCAGGAGTACTGATGCATCACTACTCCAATGAGGAAGTGTCACGTACGCAATATTCCCACCATAATGCCACGTGACACCTCCTCATTAGAGTACTGATGCATCAGTACTCCTGAGGTAATATTTTTTCCCTATTTAAAGATGTTTTTGGTAGCCGGATTTCTAACACCCTCCCAAAGTATCTGTGTTGTAATATTATGTTGGGGTGTTTACATAAAAAGCCCACAATTTTTGTATATTTACACATCTCATGCTAAGTTTTCTAAATTGAAAAGTTGAAGAGTGAGATATGTAAATATATTAGAATTGTGTGCTTAGCATGTAAATTTCTTTTTACAAGGACATCCACAATTAAAAATAGTGTCCTCTTCTTATTTGGCAGGCACTAAAATATAACATGTCTTTTTAATATTTGTAGGTATCTCTTTTTTTTTTTAATTTTTGTTCATTTTAAGAGAAAACTTCAAAAGCATACAATAAAAAAATGAAATATGTATTATAATGATAATCACATTGTTTTGTTAGGATAAATTTAAGTCATCCTTAATTGCATCAATATTAAACAATGAGAGGAACTTTAAAGTAAAATATATTGATGTTTCACCCATTTCTTTCAAGCCTAACATAGCCTACGAAAATTCCTCGAAGAAACGATTCTTATCATTCCTTACTTTTATTCCTTAAAAAGTTTATAGATTGCTTGACAAAGTCCGCGTTATATGATTACTTGACCAAGTCTGTCAAATGACTCGTTGTTCCCGAACAGCTCGTGTTCGGCTCATTCGTTTAAGTTAACGAGCTGAAGACGAACAACACGAATAAATATTAGTTCGTTCGTGTTCGGCTTGTTTTGGCTAGAAATACTAATAATCAATTATATATATATCTTTGATGAGTAGTATTTTTAAAAATTTAATTGACTACAATGCTACAAAGATTTATAATCAATTAAAAAAATATTAATGAAGAAAATAGAAAAAAATTTATCAAATTAGATTCAAATGATGTTTTAAATCTTGCCCCAATCCTTAGCATCTTATGGTTATGTGATTTGACTCTTTGTTTGTGAACGACTAGTGTTCGGCTAGCTAAGCAGACGAGCTGAACGCAAACATACTTTTTGAGCTTGAAATATAAAAAAGCTCGAAATATAGAAATTTAAAACTCGTTCCAAATGGTTTTAAAAATATTAAAATTTTATTACGCCAAGCTAATACCTTCAATATTTATTGAAATTCATATAGTATTTATCTCAACATTAATCTAATAATTTAAATTTTAAATATAATTGAATTTGAATTAGAATATTTTTATGTAATTTTTCTTATTTATATGCCCACAATCCCCTATACCGATGTCAAAGATCAGAGTTGCTACTGATGTGGTGGGACACTTGTGCTGGCTCTGTAACCGAGAGTTGGTGTAGGCTAGGTCTCTCTTTTTATAGTTACACAATTATCATTATTGACAATGCAAAGACAATACTATTAAATTATATTATAAATGATAAGTTTTACAGAATTTTAGATTTTGGTGTAATTGCATTAAAGCATGACTAGCACGGGAGATTTATGGTTTGTTTGGGGCAGCTTTAGTTTATCCAACTTATTCTAATAATCTGGTGATGAGTGGTTGATCCAAATAAACTGTTTATCTGTTTGGTTTGTGCGTTTAGAGAATAGCTGATCCTGAAAAAATGACAAATCTGTCATTGTTTTGGATAAGTTGCAGTTGTTTGGTTTGTGCGTTTTGTAAATAACTTATTTACAAATTTTCTTAGTTAAATAAAAAATCTGTGAAGTAGAGGTTGTACTTTTCAACAAACCGACAATGTATACGTGTTAGATATTTTCGAACACCTTAACCCTCTTTAGAATTATTCGACACTAACAGAGCACCCAAAAATTCCAACAGACCATTGATTTATATGGAATGTGAAAAGTTTGCAAAGTTTAAATGTTAATACATGAAAATACAAAATATTTGATTTACATTTATATCTCTCAAATATTTGCGATAACATCAAAGAAGCACAGTTTCACAATAACAAAAAACTAACACCAATTAGCTGATCCAATAATAGGATCAAATCTCCTTCATTAGGCACAAAGTAAGGTCTTCACCAGTCAAAATTTCACTCGTAATGCATAAGAAATTCCTCCCTAAACCTATCTCACAATGGAGATTCAACAGATCCTTTGAAACTCCCCCACCCCAACCTTCAACATTTCTACAGACAAACAACCGAGACAAAAGTGTACTCCCCTAGAATTTACAGTTCAAAGATCCAACAACTAAAAGACGAAAAATTTATAACCAAAACCGCATTAATGCTTGCATAAAGATCCTCTAATCCCACCCAGAAGGTACTAATGACGAATGTTAAGGGAAAAAAAAAAAGCAAGATGGCGATTAGAAGAGATCCTTCAATATTTGTTCTAATAATACTTATCTATTAGAAGCATAGACATCAGCAAAACCCTTTACGAGGATTAGAGAAGAAATCCTTACAGGAAAAAAATGATTCCATGAACCAACGATTGGAGAAGAAGAAGGAAGACACGATGGTCTCTCTGCACCACGATTCGAAGAAAAGAAAGGAAGCTTGCAAAGAGGAGATGACAAGTGGGAGAGGCAGAGGAGATGCCAAGGGAGAAGAGAGATCCGACGGGATGACACAGAGGAGATTTCAAAGCGAACGGGTTAGGCAAGAGGAAGCGAGGGGCATAAAATGTCTTTCGCTCGTTTCATATGGGGTCCTCACATTTTACTAATAATGTAAATCTTGAATATGTGCTTAGTTGTACCCTCTTATAATAATCTTTTGTTATTATCTCAAGTTACTATTGCATTCACTACATGAATTCAAGCTATTACTGACTGTTAAAGATCGTCAAGAAATATACAAATTTGTTGGTTTATTATAAATTGACATCTTTCTGATGATCAAAAAGGCGTAGCTTTTTTTCTTGTCGATAATCTAATAGATGATGACCCTTCCAACTACTTTAGTTGTCAGACAACATACAAACGGGCAATACTTGTGGGTTTATGTTAAAAGCATAAACGTTGATTAGCCATTAGAAAACCATCAGATAAATAACCAATGGTAAGAAGCTGTCAGTTAATGAACAAAAAAAAAGTGTTGGTTGCTCTCAGTTTATTCCGTAGGTTTTGTAATCGACAAGATGGGCCGTTAGTTTTTCAATAGCTTGTAGCTTGGCCAAAAAACCAAGAATTGACGAGTATTAGTCATCGTTTCATACACAATAAAGAAAATGATAGCCAGGCACTTGACCATTGGAAAGCCGTTGAGAAACTATGCAGATTTTATAATAAAGAGTCTTCTTTCTTTCATTACAATTTTCACATTTGCAATTGTAACACAAATACAAATTTAAACTTATAACGCACAGTCTAATTTATCAATCTAAGCAAGTATTAAACTAAAATCACATGAATAAACACATAAATTAAATATCAAAATAATCACAATGCATTGAACTAAGGAATTAAACTATCTGCACATATGAATAGCATGTTTGAATGTCTCATAAAATAATAATAAACAAAAAATATTCCTAATCCTCTTTTGTTTCCTCATCGTCCTACTCTACTAGCCATTTTCCTGCCAGGTTTGCTCGACATTCCAATGCATGTAATTCTGTTTTTAGATTTAACCTCTAATTCAGACCTCATCTCAGTGATATGAGCAACAAATCAGATATCAATATCAACACTGAATGTGACAACCTGCCTACAAATCTCATTCTCCTGGGTGGTAGAAGTAGGTGCATTGAATGCACTAGTGGAGCTATGAGCATCGAAAGTCTGTGCCTGTGAACCCAATCCATAAACCCTTCCTTTTTTGATTTCGCCCAGGAGTCTCTCTCCATAGTTTATTGTGGAACTAATCACAACCCAAGATTGCAAGTCCTTTTGTATGATGAGTCCACATTTACTTCAGTTGCTCTAAGGTTCCTACAAAAAAATATAAAAGATAGTTAGGGACAAAATTAAATTTAAGAATAATTTGAATTGTATAAAAATTAATTATTTCACTTACATTGGTCACCTGAGATTTACTGTCAACCCAAGTATAGTTTAATTACGGCTTATGGCTACCCACATGTTGCTCGACAGCAATGGGCCCTCGTTCTAACTCCACAGACTGTTAAGGAATGAATATAGTCAATAAATATTTATTTTGTAGTAAGATTTAATGAGGAAATTAGCACTTACCATTCTCTTGTACTATAGATGTGGGAGCGCCCAAATAGCATGCTTATCAACATCCCTACCTAGTATCACTTTTTTTTAAAAAACTTATGTTTGATTAGCAGACTCCAACTTGAAAGTGCGGCTCATGTTGCCTGAAGCATCTCGATTAATATTAGTAGTAAGATCCTCTAACAAGTAGAAGGACCTCCAATAATAGTAGGTGGTGGTGCCAACACGATGGAAGGAAAGTGAGTGTAAGACAGGGCGTGTGGTGAGGGTGATGATGTCAGGTTGAAGGCCCTTTCCCAGAGCATAAAAAACAATCACCGGTAACAAATTAAACTCATACCTGACCCAAAAAATTTCTGACATATCAAAGTGCTATGTGATTTCTTAGGCCTCACCAAGGCAAGCTCAAACCCTCAAACCTTGCATAGAACCCCTAGACCAGGGCTGTGCTTTCTTAGGCCTCACCAAGACAAGCCCAAACCGTCAAATCTTTGTTGAGCTGGTTTAGGTTTTTGACCCGACGATAGACCCAATTTCACCCCCATGGGAAAGGCATTCCCTGGGTCACCCAAATGCACCTAAAGCCCTAAGAACCTTCTTATAGACAATAGGGACCACTTTAACCATGAAGTTCACTTTTGGAGAGGGTTCAACCTAAATGGATACCAAGCCCACCAAAGTCCATCCTAACGCCACCAAACTCTAAAATTCAACCCTAAACCTCAACATACTCTTTTGACACCAAAATTTTGGTGACAATATGGATTGGTTATAACAAATTAGGGCTAGCCCAATTTTGGTCAAATCTTGACCAACGAACCACATTTTCATCTTATTGAACCTCAACCCAACATGGTCTTACTATCACACCATATGGTGAACTCTATTAGCACCATGAGATCTATCCCCATAATTCACTTAATTAATTAAATAATTAATTAATTAGAAGGATTATTAAATTCCATTAGGGCCTAAATTTTGGACTAGATACAATCCATTAGCCTAAGCCCAAAACCTTAAAATCCAAGCCAAGGCATATGGACCATGAAGTCCATAACCCATTCTTAATGGCTTACCAATAACATAAACTAACCCACCATGATATGTGGGTGACGCTACAAGATAGCCCAAGTCAAGTCCAAGCACTAGAGGAAAAATCCACACACTTCACCATGGGGGAGACCACATGACACCTTGTTCATGGACCCTTTGACCAAGCCATGGGGAGCCAAACCAGGCCTTGGGGAGCCAAGACCTAACCAAAGCTGGTTTTAGCCACAAACCAAAAGACCTCCCACTTGAGTAGCCAACCAGAATGTTCAGGTTGGGTGAGCACCAACTTCAGTAGATGATCCATAATTATTTGAATGGGGTGTGTTTCAAAGTAAGTTTGCAACCTGTGAACCAACACAATTAACAAAAAGGTTAGTTTTTCCATAATTAAATAAATGACCTCCACTCCTCAGAGAATTCGACTTGTGTATTAAACTTGGATTTCTTCTCTTGTTTCTGCAGAACTAACACAGAGCTAATTACTTCAAAGACCTCTCCCAGGTACATAGAGAGCTCCTTCTTTTGTCTCGTGCTATAGAGGAGCGACGATGAAGCCAAAAAATCTTTGAGGTTCTAAAAGGCTAGTTGATATTCTTCTGTCCTCTAGAAGCTTTCAACCTTTTGGAGGCACTTGAAGAATGCATCACACTTGTCAGCTGACCTAGAGATGAATCAGCTTAGAACGGTGATCCAACCAGTTAACATTTGTACTTATCATGTATTCCGTGGGGATGTTATGTCAATGAGCACTTGGCTTTTGCCAGGGTTTGCCTTTATTCTTTATGGGGTCAGGAGATAGCCTAAAAATTTGCCGTTGGAGGCCCCTAACATACATTTCGAAAGGTTCAGTTTCTTATTGTATTTTCTTAAGGTTTGAAAGGTATCTCTTAAGTCTTTCACATGCTATTCAACCGTTTGGTATTTTACAAAGATATCATCAATGTTGATTTCAATATTTTCTCTTTTTTGATTTTTAAAAATTACATCCATAAGATGTTAGTGAGTTGCCCCAGCATTCTTAAGCCTAAAGAACATTACATCATAACAAAATGTGGCTTCAGCCGTGATGAATACGATCTTCTTAGCATCCGTCAGGTGCATTTTGATCTGGTGGTAGCCAGATAAACCATTTAGAAAACTCATGGCCGAGTATCCCATAGTATTATCCATCAGGTCATCTATTCTTGGCATTGGGTAGCAATCATTAGGTCATGCACCATTCATATTGATAAAGTTGACACACATATACTATTTCCCATTAGCCTTCAGGACCATGATGACATTCAATATCTTATTGGGGCACTGTACTTCACAGATGTATCCCTCTTCTTGAAGCTTCAAAACCTCTTCCTTGATAAGTGCTACCGGCGTAGTTGCCGATTTTCTCACCTTTTGCTTGATCTCTTGGATTGTAGGGCTCACATTTAGTTTGTGGTAGGCTACATCTGCTAGTATCCTTGACATCTTTATGACAGGCCAGACGAAGACGTTACAGTGGTCCCTAAGTGCTTGGATTAGTAGTCCCTGCCATTTTGCATAAAATTATTGCTTATTAGAAAAGATTTACCATGTTTGTGTATGCTGATAGGGACATGCGGGTGGTCTCGTTGATCTCAAGACCACCCTCTCTCTGATTCTGCAGGTTGAGTAGCTTCTGCTTGATGCTCCCAGCTGCCTAGATTTAGCAGACTCGCAACTGATCCCGATTTCCCCTGATTGTGATCACTCTGCCATCATTGGGGAATTTGACTGCCACGTGGTATGTAGCACCACGGCTCTAAAAGGATTCAGGAGTGGTAAAAAAAAGATGACATTTTATGTTGGCGGTGAGTCCACTACTAAGAAGTCCTCTATTTCTTTGAACTGCCTTTCCTCTTCGCCTCAGGTAACCGCCAAGGGCATTATGCACAACACCTTCTTTCATTCACTTAAAAAGCAGAATAGTGGGTCGGCTGGTGCTACCAACATGTCGAATCAAAGATTGTGTTTATCCAATACCAATTCAAACAAGATATTCGTAGAGTTGTATGTGTCAATGGGGATGCTTTCAACTAAGAAGTTAAAACATATCCCTGTGATGACTTTGGCTTCATCATAGGAATTTCCCCATTGCGGGTGGTCATCATTGGTGAATAAGATTGACAGATAATTTCCGCTCTATTGAGCGGTCATGAGGTTGCACAATTCCCCCATCCTAGTCCTTTTATGGAAGTTTCATTGAGGGGCATCTTTCCCTCCAAGGATAGCTGGGATAGTGCCTGTTGTACAGTTGATGTTGTCTCGTGGTGATTGCATCTTGGCCGCTGCACCCTGGTTGCTTGCCTCACTTTACAATCATCGTTCTCGTCTTCTAGTTGACGACATGACTCTACACTCACTGCACCTTTAAGATACTGAATCCGAATTTGTCCAGGAGACAAGCCTAAGGAATAGAGCGTTAGACGGGAAGGAGAGAGAGGGAGAAAGAGGGCAATAACACATTAATGACTAGTAAATAATTGTCTGTTTTATTCATGAAATAAACCCTTATTTATAGGAATAGGTCATCTTACAATTACATATTGTGCTTCTGAAACTCAAGGGCTCCTCAAGGGTATTTCAGTCAACACACACACACACACACATATATATATATATATATATATATATATATATATATATATANAATACTCAAATAATGAGCACTCTGTCTCCCACATTCTCTTTCTCCACTTCGGCATATTCGAGTTCGCTAGAGTTTAACCATAGAGACCCAGGGAACAGAAAATCCGTCGTCCCCGCCGCCGTCATTGAGTTATCAATTTCGATGAACTCGAATATGTTGATGTGGAGAAAGTGGAGGGGAGACAGAGTACTGGTTATGCGGGTACTGTAAATATCGAAGTTTTGGCTCTATAATATATGAGCTCACGGTGACAAATTACACTCTCAACTATTATGTCACATGTAAATGTTTACTATTAAAAGATCATCAAAGCTAATAAACAATGAATAATTAACTAAAAATGGAAGATATTGATACGCCAAAATACTTTGTGTATTTCCGTATTTAACACCTACACTCTACAAACAGGACAATAGCTCTGTATGCTTGGAACTTACATTTCGAAGCATTAGAATTGCATGGAATAAAATAAGGTGATTGTTCTATGGGCTATCCTTTCCTATGTTAAAAAAATTCCAAAATCTTGGAGTAATTGGACGTCCACTAAGATTGGTTATGATGACAGTACATAATAGAAAGACATGCATCACACTTTACTTATACATGAAAAGATGTATTTTACTTTTTAAAATTTGGAATGGCGATATTTTGATAGTGATATGAAAGCTTTTGTGGTATAAATGTATAAAATAATGTTTAGATGTATAAAATAATGTTTAGATGTCAGATATTGTTTAATCCGAGATTGATCTTTGAAGCACACTCAAGGAATAGAGCATGATAGAGAGAGAAAGAGAGAGAGAGAGAGAGAGAGAAGAATGAGACTTGATGGTCTGAATAGTTCATTAGTATTTTACTATATAAATAGGCCCATATTTATAGGTTCAATGGGTATGAAGTGTACATTTATCTGCTTGCCCGTGTTTGAATTAGGACGTCAGATAATATTTTGATCATAAATATATATATGAATAAATAAATGTATGGATAAATAAAAATGAAAAAAAAGGTCTTTGGATTGCCTGTCAAATTTTTCGGTCATCCAAGACTGAGGGCTTTTGGTCGACCCGACTGAGGGACTTCGGTTGGCCTAGCCGACCACCTAGCCGAGGGCCTTTGGTCGGCTAGGTTGGGGGACTTAGGTCAACAAGGCTATGGGTCTTCGGCCGACCTGACAGTGGATCATCAGTTAACCCAACTACGGGCTTTTGGTTGGCCCGATGGGGGGTCTTTAATTGGCCAGGCTGGTGGCCTTTCGTTGGCCAGACTATGGTTAAGTCGGTGGGTTCTCTTGGACTGACTATTAGTCACTCTTGCCTTTGAGCGGGATTCCTGCTGTCGAGTTGAGGCTAGGCTGTCAGGCATAAGACACTTTACCATAATCCGATAGGCAGCTCAATCCCTTTAACAAGAAAGTCGCGAAAGGGGTGCGTTTTGGTGCTACTGGTCTTGGAAGGTCTTGAAGTTCTTTCTGAGATGATTTGTGACATCATTTTGAGGAGTCCTTTCTCGGTTGGCTATGCCCTGATACTTGTCCTGAGGAGCTATCATTTGGTAGGTTTCATACACTTTTTAAGGAAGTCTTGGTTAGGCATTGAATTCACGTTGTTGTGACCTTTGACTTGTGGTGGGCCATCTTTGACCACGCTTGTCCTCTAGTCCATAATATCTCTTTAAGATTCGTGCTGACATATTATGGGTGTACATATTTAGTTTTCTAGATTATCTTGCTTATTGAAAGGCATATTGCAATAAGAACAAAAAAATTTAACATAAAAAGCAGATTCATTTATGTAAAAATTAGTTTTTTTTAATAATAGGACTCTTTAAATTTTTTTGTCCATGGCCTTCTACAAGTATCGCACAAAGGGAATTTTAGTTTATGTTTGTGGCGGATTAAAATCACGGACAACGTTTTCAAAACATCAGCATTCCGTTTAGTAAATGTGTCTTTGGTGCGTTTCACGAAACATAATTTTTGATTGTTAATAAACATTTCCATGGGAACGACGCTGCGACTCATGTTCGTTCACTAGCATTTTACCCCTTTGCCCTCGCGTCTCCTCTGCCATCGACCTGAGCCCCAGCGCCAATCTCTCTAGCTATTGCCTCCCTTGCTCTCATCTCTCACATAAATATCAAGAGGATTGCATTCAAGGGTGGCCAGCTTGTAGTGGTAAAATATATCAACAAGAAGAAGCACATGATTGAGAAGCAAAATGAAGTGGAGGAATCTGTGGATGCCTTCAACGATGAAGGTTGCAGCGACCTGGAGAAGTGGAGAACGTTGCGGTGGTGGTTGGAGCTAAAGTATGCACAATCGACTTAGCGAAGAAGATGAAGTGCGAGGAGCTCTTCCTAGTGGAGTCGAAGAAGTCTGGGTACGATTCTGCCAAAAAGTTTCAAAATAGGACCATGACCGTTGGGGAGGCGCTGGATAATTGGGTTAGAAGGAATGCTGATCGCTACTGCAAGTAATCCTTCTTTTGGTTTTACATCAAGCAGGTAGGTGGGATATGATTGATTGAATGTTTTCATGTGGAAATAGAATTAGAGTTAGGGTTTTCCAATTAGATCTTAGATTTTCATTCTTTTTTTAACTAAAATATTTTTTTTAATTATCAATGAAATAATTATTTTGCGAATACAAGAATTCATGTGTAGAGAACCAATAGAATTTAGACGGAGCACAACTTTGAAGTTTGTCTAAGCAAAAAAGAGTAGCTTTATAATTCTTTTGGTTTCATAAAAAAATATGTATTTTGCTATCTTCAGCTTGTGTAGTATTCGTGTGATTATAGTTGTTATTGTTTATTGTTGAAGAGATTTTATTTAAGAGGAATATAACTGTGAATTTAAATATGTTTTTTTGGTACTGTTCTGCAATGGTTTTTTTTTTGTTTTAAAACTATCAAATATGTAGCTATTACATTTATATTACAAACAAACTACTACGTATGGGTAGAATGGTAATTTATCTTGAAACAACTGTAGAGAAGCTATTTTACAAACGCACAAATCAAACTGCTAGCCATCTTATCTGGATAAGCTACTAATTAACAGCTTATCAACAGGTTATTGATATGAAGCAGCTGTCCCAAACATACCCTTAGTTATTCACATTTCCTTAAATTACATTGGTTTGATCGAATGGTACTGAGGGAACAATAATGGTGAACTAACTGAAGATGTGCGGAAGGAGGCCTTCAAAGGGAGTTGGCTTGAGGCAGTGAAGAAGTCTAAGGAGGCTAGGATGTGACCCACCGAAACTTACATGAAGTAAGTAGGCTGCACAACACACATATACATGTCAAGTAATACACAAGTTTAAGAGTCCATGTGTCAATCTCATGAGAAAAGGTTTAACAATTATTTCTGGAGAAAATATCTAGTTTGCTAATTTTGTGAACCTAGTTTGAAGTGATTACAATGGTTAGTTAAATCCTAAAAATTCTAGCAGAAACAAATCAGATTGTGAGCAGTAGAAAATAGAAATTGGAGAAAATCTCAGTCATTTTTCAAGAGTGATGAGACTTGTACCTCTGTGATTCAATGGTTGTAGTTGATCGTGTTGTTCCTTAATGTTTTCTCGGAGATAAGTTTTCTCTTATGCCTATATCTAGGTCGAAAGCAAAATTAGAAACACATGAAGTTAAGTTTTGCTTAATTTTATAACGTTTTCTAAGATGTTTCTAATCCACAAAAAAGGATGCATAATCCTTCTGGATTATGCCTATCCTCTCAGAATTTTGGGTTAACCCTTTTATTCCATTATGCAAGGGCAAAAAGTCACAGATTCATGAAAGATTTTAACATCCTAGTTGGTCAAACTAGGAGTAAATGAAGTCCATAGGCTAACTAACAACATAAGACCATGAAAGCACAAAAAAATGTTACAAGAGAACCATCTCAAATGGCTCATTTTACGGTAATATTTCCTTACCTTCAGAGGTTTATTACTCTCCAAATATCATTCTTGGTCATTTAGATAGAAGTCTTTGGAAAGTTCTATAGTGTGTAGTAACACAAAAATCCCCCACCAATCTCATAGATTAGTAAACACTTTCCAGGCTCCCCTAAGGTCACTGGTATTTTCAAGATGGTCTTATTGGTATCAAGACCCCCTTCCCTTTGGTGTTGGAGATCAAGTGGCTCCTGCTCCACCTTACCAACAACCCAAAGGTAGAAATTTCAAGACTACTTCAAGTTTGCATGTTGATGACCTTATATCCACCCAAAATCTTACTGCTTTGTAGTACGTAGAGGCCACAACCCTGTAAACATTTAGGTTTGAGCATCCAAAGATTGCATTGTAATTCAAGGGTGAGTCCACCATGTCGAAGCCTTCCATTTTCATGAACTTCTTATCACTCTCTCCCTAGGTGACTTGTAGCGTTATTACTCCTAGGGCTTCTTTCCTCTCAACCGATAGGCTGGAAGTTTCATCTTGTTAAACACTGATTTGAATAAGGTCATCACTGAACTAGTAGTATCGACCAAGATGCTACCAATATGGTAGTTTTTGATCATGCGGTGATGATGATGAAACCATTGTAGGGATTCTCCTTGGAAGGGTAGATAAACATTGATGAAAATGATTGATGGATGAGTGTCGCGCTTGGGCACTATAGTGGACATGCACATGTCGCCTTTTTGGAGCCTCTTTTGGCTAGTATGTTTGGAAGGTTCTCTGACTCCTTTCAAGATAATCAGAATAAATTCATAAATGTGAATGACATAATCACTCATAGGTTCATTCATGATTTTTTCAATTGGATCCTTCTTGTGTCTTTCTGTCGCCATTGTGAGCGCCAAAAACTCCGTGAGCTTCACTGCTCTTATCAACTCATTGAATAGGCTCTGAAGGTGTCAACATTCTTCAGTGTTGTGGTCCTAGTCATGGTAGTATTTACAGTACTTCATAGGTTGTTGAAGGAATGTTCTAGGCCTCATGGGTGGTTCCTTCTCAAAGCATTTTTTAACTTTAGATGCATTCTACTAGCTTTTCCATTGACACCTATAGTGTTGTGGTTCTTGGTTCCTCATATTCATTCTAAGGCATCTAACACGATGGTAGTTTCAACTTAGGGTTTAAGATGTGATTACCTTAGTGAGTAACCTATTGAACCACATGGGGGCCTATTCTCTCAGTGTGGTGAAGAAAGTCTGCATTCCAACCCATCGGTAATCTTCAGCAAGCATACCAATGATTCATACAACGTGAAGTGGTCAATCAAGTTAAATTGACCCTTATAGAAGTCATGTTATGGGGGCCTTAAACTTCTCAAGGGTACAACGATTGAAATCTTTCAGAAGAGTGTATTATTTGGCTGAGGGGGGTGAGGAAGCTCTATGTTCTCTAACAACTGTTTATTTATTGGCACTGACCCATCACTATCTTAGTAATGGGAGTCTGCGAATCTTTTTGCCCCATTAGTCATTTGGTGGCCTTAGGGGTCAACTTCTTTCTCCTAGTGAGTCTAATCCTAGGAAACTTGCTCCTTCCTTTAAGCACTACTTGGGTCAACTTTTTCATCTGACACAACATCTTGCCCATAAATTCCTGAATTTGTTGCTGAACAAATCCCCTAATGCAGTCGATGCCTTATGTGTCTCTCAGAAGGATTTCTTCTCTGTGTTGTATTCCTCTTCTTAGTTTTGGTATGTTCCACGCTCATGAAACCTTTTAGGATGTTGAATCTGAGATTGTCTTGTGAAGCACACCCAAGGAATAGAGCATGAGAGAGAGAGAGAGAGAGAGGGAATTAGAGTGGATTAATTTGAATAGTTCATTAGACCTTTACCGTATAAATGAGCCTTTAATTATAATCTCAGGTGGAATGAAATGTACAGTTACTTGCTTTCCCTAGCTTGAATAAGGACAACACATGGCATTTTGGTCATAAAAAGACATGAGTAAATAAATTCATAGATAAATACAAATATAAAAAAGATGTTTGGCTTAGCTGTCACATTCTTCAATCTCTTAAGATTGAGGGCCTTCTGTCAGCCAAGCTGGTGATCTTCGATTGAGCATTTGGTCGGCCTGACAGTGGGCCTTCAGTTAGCTCAACTATGGGCTTCTAATTAACCTAACCGAGGGTCTTTGGATAGCAAGGTTGGGGGTCTTCGGCAGGCCAGGCTATAGCCTTTCGTCGGTTGACTCAATTGATTCATCTGTTAGTCGCTGCCCCCTTTGAGTGAGATCCTTATTCTCAATATGAGGCTAGGTTGTCGGGTAGAGGTTACTTTACTGTAATCTAATAGGTATCTCCACCATTGTATCTGGAAAACTGCGAAGGGGGGTTTGTATTGGTGCCACAGTTGGTGTTTGTGGTCTGAAAAGATCTTGAGGTTCTTTTTGAGATTATTCGTGGTGTCATTATGAGTAGATTGACAGATCCCCCTTTCTTTTTAGGTGTACCCTGATCCTTTTTCTAACGGGCTATTTTTTGGTAGGTTTTGTACACTTTCAGGTAAGCCCTGGTTAGACATTGAATTATGTGGGTTCACGTTAATCTGACCTTTGACTTCTGGTTGACCATCTTTGGCCATGTTGGTCTTCTGTTTCATAAGATGTCTTCGAGATTTGTGTTGATGTATTATGAGTTTGTGTGTGTGCATGTATTGATATATATATATATATATATATATATATATATATATATATATATATATATATATATATATATATATATATATA
>JXCR01109588.1:136892-147384 GCA_002079205.1 Phalaenopsis hybrid cultivar
ATATATATAACTGAACCGATCTCATATCTGCAATAGTTTAAATGATTCAGCACAACACTGCAAGTAATATATTTACCTTGAAGAATAAATACACTACTTGTTAAAGGTGCTTGATTAAATAAACTAAAGACTTTATGACTTCTGTTTGGTCTGTGAACCATTTTATACAAGCCAATAAATTCCCTACCTAATATGGAAGATTAAGTTGGGTTTATATTACCGGAGTTTTTTAAGCTCCATATAGAGACAAGCCCCTATAATCAATTACATCTCAAATGACCGAGATCACTTAAGAAAACTCTCAATTTAGATCAGAAAATATTGTCTTCAAGAATTTCAACTGATATGACTTTTCAAAGATCAGACCAAGAAATATCAAATGAGAGATGTTCAAATTTGAAACATTGATATTATAAATCTAAAGGGAGATAAACTAGGGGTTTTCACAAATTCTAAGGAGAACCTCAATGACTTCCCAAGCTATCCTATAGTTTGGCATCAATTTTGAGAATGAAATTATTGAGTGTTTCATCCTGCCAATTCGATTAGTTAGGGCTTATATTTGCATGACAGAGTCATACAAATAGTCTGAAAAATAAGACGGTTTATGTCATAACGAACGACAACCTTAGAATCCTAAAACGAGGTAAGAATTAAATTGCACAACATAATCATGCAAAGGTCTAAAATTGAGTTGAGGATTTATGTCGCACTAGGTGGACAACCTCGAAGTCCTATGACTTGTTGTTTAATTCTAAGGGAATTTGTTGTTGTAGATCCACTTGCTGTTGTAGAAGGATACTCATAAAGTTAGCTCCAAGCTCCTCGACGAAGTAGCAGTCCTAAGTATAAAGGTTTAAATGTTTAAACGACAATTTCAGTTCAATCATCATTTAGGGGGGAGGGGTAAAGTTGATTAGAGTGACACTAGTTAGGATCCCACGATTTTCTTGTTCTGATACCACTATTTTCTTTTGAACTTAGCTTAAACGAGTTGTTAAGCTCATTTAAATCGGGGAGATCTCATTAGCAACCGTGGGTTACCTCATCTGAGGGATTCCCGTAAATTCAAAAGAATGTCTTATAAAGTTGTATTTCAAAGGTTTTATGGTTACCTTTGAAAGGGTTTAAGTTAATTTTGAAAAGTTTTTATTTTATTAACCAAGCATGCATGGTATGTATAAATAGTAGTAATTTACATCAAATGAAATGACAGAAAACAAATAAAACTGTAAAGGCGTACTTGTCATCTTCACATTGCTCCCGCTGAAATGTTAGAACTTGCAACATATATAATTTTGCAAAAAATTTAAATAAATTGCAAAAACAGGAAGGGCAGACGAAGGTGTAGCTACCAAAGCCCAAGTCAAAACTTGGTGGGTCCCTAAAGGTTTTAATAGATGATTTTCTTGAGCAAAGAATAATAAGTTCAATTGTCCTCCAAAATATACAAAAGGTCATAAAAGTGTTTAGGGAACAATCCCTAACAACTTTTGGAACCCTTTGAAATGTTTCGAGTTCATTTGAACCTATTATGTTGCTCAATTGATCATCTTAAATTTTAAATTTAATTTCAATGAATTAGTACACCTTATGCTCGGTTAACCTGATATTTCAACTATCTCGAGAGTGGGGTACTTTAAATATTCACTTAATATTTTACCTAAGAATTATGTAAGCGGATGCCCCTAAGGCAAGCTTAAGTCATTAAAGATCTTATACCCACCATTAAATTTGGGCATGTAGTGTTTAAGGGTTTTCATCAGCCATATCTTTCTTTTCTAAACCTCATTTAACAAGTTCAAATATCAAGCATAGCTCACCACTAAGCCCTTATCAAATTAATGGGCAAATTTGCAATTATCAAAATTTTAATTTAAGTGGAATCTATTCTCATCAAAAGATCATGCTATCATTTAATATTGCTAACTTAAGCCCATCACTTTAGTCTCATCCAATTAGATTAACTCCCAAGTCATGTTGATTTATGAAATTATAATTTTACCCTTATTATGAAAAGGTGGCAAATTAGTTTCTACCTTTTAACCCATTATGTCTCAAACATCTAAAAGAGTTCATTATGATCAAGATTACCCATTTACCCTTTGATTAATCTTAAATTTTAATTATGACATCAAAATCCAAAATTACCATTTTGCCCCTGGGGCTCTTCACTTCATAACTCATCAACTATAACTCAAATGAATTTGAAATTTTTATGGTACCCCACTCATGGGTCAATTAAAGTATCAGAGGAGAAAATGTGATTTTTAAAAATTTTATTTAATTTATATAATTATTTTTACTTAGAAAATAATATTTTCAATATTAATTTATTTAACTAATCAAAGTAAAACTTTTGTTCATGGAAAAATTATTTGAGGTTTACTTAGGTCAAAGGACCACTTCGACAAAATTTTATAATTTTTCAATTTATATTTTAATTATTATAATTATTTATTGATTTTTACTGATTTAATAAAATAAAAAATATGTTTTAACTACAAAAATTACTTTTTACATTTTTATTAAATTTCCTTAAGTCCAAAGAATTCAGAGAAATATACTTTTCATTTTTTTTATTTTTAATTTATTTACTATAATTGTTTTATTGGAAAATTAGTGAAGATACATTTTTAGTCTTTAGAGAATTATAATTAACTTAGAAAAATTAGGAAAAAGATTCTAATGAGTCTCAAGTGATCAGGAAACAATTAGGAACACTTCAAATCATTTTTTAGTTTTATATTTTTTATTCATTTTGAATTCAAAAATAGACTAAAAAATAAAGTATTTACTTTAATATTAATTTTATTTTTTCTAAATGGCCCTGATAGCAAAGAACTCAGAAAATAATTTTTCATAATTTTCCTAATTATATTTAATTTAATATAATTATTTTAATATGAAAAATGTCATTTTAGTTAGAAAATCAACTTTAGTGATAAATATACTCTAAATTGATTCCAAATGTGAGTTAATATGATTATTCTTTACAATGTGGAATTGATTTTGTTAAATTATGAACAATATTTTATTTAATCAATTTATCATAAGTTTTATACATTTAATTAAATATAAAAATACAATAAATTACTTAAATCCATTTTATATTTTTATTAGGATCCTCTAACCAAGGGAAACCTACCAAAATAAATCCCATAGTTTTTTAATTTATATTTTTTTAGAAATTTATTTCAAGCAAAAATAATCATTTAGGCTTGAAAATTAGGGTTTAAAAAATAGAGATGTTTTTTGACCTTGATAAAAAATCCGAAAACATCTCTATTAACATGAGGAATTAATCCTTAAAATTTCAAGTCATGGTGATTATTATTTAGCTAGTTAAAATTAAAACCTTACAGAGAGTATTTAATTAATTAAAAATTAGAGACACATAAAATAATTTTTATTTTCATTCGACATTGTTCTCATCGGTTTACTGAGCAACATTATAATTTTATTTTATTTCTACGATTTTTCTACACAAAGATATAAGTTTTTGAAGTTATGTGAATTAAATAAATTATTTAATCCCTATTTTTCTACTTAAACGTGTGGCGCCGCGTCATCCTTAGCCGCTCCAAACCTCTGCTTGGCGCTCTTTGGTTCAACGTCGCCTTCCACGTCAGTGCCTCATCAGCCCGAGCTTTATGTTTTATTCTAGCCCTCCATCTGAAACACTCGTGATTCAACATCTATGGGTCATCGGTCCCAACTGGCCTAACTTGTAAACCGTCCACATTAAAACTTGAAGATCTCTCTCTGCACTCAACCAAATTGCATGGGGTTTCTTCCTACACCTTCTTCTACTCAAGACAAACACATCCATATGGTCTGATGCATATGAATTTAAACTTTTCTTCACAAACAACCAAACACATCCATACGGTCCACGAGGTGTGGCCTCAATTGGATGCTTGCAGAAGCTTCACTGGACTCTGACGAATCTCCTGGAAGTGTTGCTTTCATCTGTTGAAAGGTCTAGCGTAGAACTCCTCCAAGATGGTGCGACCTTGGTCTTGAGGTAGGTTAGAGTGGTTGGAATAGGGGGATTTCAGTGGGAAACTTCCTATCTTAGTATGGGGAAGCTTAGGGATAGTTCAATTGGAAGCTTAGTGGAGTTTGGTGGAGTGACAAAAAAATGTTAGGGAATTGGGCTCATCCAGTGGACAAGATGGCTGGAAGATGGTTGGATTAAGCTCAAGGTGGTTTGGAGAAGCTCTGGGAACAATTTGGCAGTGTCTCCCCAAGGTTTTTTGCGCTCTCTATGTATTGGTCGTGGGAGGTGGTGTTTAAATAAAGGAGCTTGGGGTGGCCACCAGGGCCAGCTAATGAGTGCAAAGTAGTGCTTAGGTTAAGGGGAGAGGTGTGTAAGTGACCAAAAGTGGTTGGACACATTGGATGAGTGCAATTAGGTTTGGAGCATGGGCATGACTCTCTCAGGCTGTGGTTTTCCAACGACTAAGCCGGCCAATAGGCCAGGGGATATGCTTAGTTGACTTAGGAATCTCAGAGGAGTCTTAATTGTGATTAGCTTGGGGCTTGGGAAGGCTGGTGGAAGATCTTCCCTTAGTTTAGCCACATTTAGTAAGAAATCCCGTAAATCTTGGTACTTTGGTCCATTGCTCATGTAGGTTGGGCTAGATGGATTTAGCCTGGCTCTTAGGGTTTAAATCTTGGTTGTGGTAAACTTGGCTTAGTCAATTTGGTTTGGTTTGGTCAAATGTATGGCTTGGGTTCAAAATTGGGTCTTTGGGTCAAACTTGGGTCTAGGTTGGGTTCAGACTAGGGTTTAGGTCAAGTGATTGATCAATTTGATGTGAATGATTTTCATGAGAAGTTTTGAAAAGGAATTTGGCAGTTTTTAATTGATGAGGAGGTTTAATTTGGGAACATTTGGCTCTTGGTTAATTTTAGGGCATTTGGGCTAGACTTAGGTTTGGATTGGAATAGGCTTAGGTTAGGGTCAATTGATGGTTCAAATTGGCTCAAGAGATTTTCATGAAGAGTTCAGAACCAAAAATTGAAAGAATTGGCTAGGCTAGGGGGTTCAATTTGGGGGAATTTTAAGTTTATGCCAATTAGGCATGGAAATTTGGTTTGGAATTCAGCTCAATTAGGCCTGAATTTGGTTTCAAATGAGTTTAGAAATGATGAATTTGAGCCTAGAATTGAAATTGGAGAAATTTGAGATCAATTTGGTGGAAATATGGGGTGATTTGAAGACTTTAGGCATTTAGTGACAATTTGGAGATTTTAGTCAAAACGGTCAATTTAACCAAATTGGGCTAAATGGAGTGGTTCAATTTAATTTTAGGGACATTTGGCGTGATTTTGGAGATTTTGGGAATTTTTGGAATTTTTGGGGTATGAGAGCATTTTGGTAATTTTGGCGATCTTAGGGGTATTTTGAGAATTTTCGACAATTTAAAGAATTTTGATCAATTTGAGTGATTTGAAGTGGCTGGAAATGATTTTTGAATAGATTTTGAGAATTTGCGTAATTTTGGGAATTTTTGGAGTATGTATGGTTTATGAGCATTTTGATAATTTGGTGAAGTTTGGGGCCAGGAAGGGTCAAAACTGAGAATTTGGCAAAATTAGGATTGGTTGAGAATTTTATTCATGAGGTCACCCTATTTGAGCCATGAGACCAAGGGATCTCCCATTATGGATCCTCCATGTGTTGGTCTTAGCTAATGGTTTAGGAGACCATCCACATGAGTTTCCAATAGAGTACGAGATCAAGCTAGGTATGTTTGGCTAATGATTTGGACCAAAAGTGAAAGTGTATGTGTGCAAGACCAAGACCACAACACCCAGGGCTAACCCTAAGGCCAAGCTGTCCTATGGGGACTCCTCTTGAGCTCCCCCATATTGGTTCCACCTACTAAGTGCTAGAGATTAGAACCAACATATGTAACTTTAAAATGTGCAAAGGAGAGTTTAGAATTTCTAAAGGTGAGAATGCCATCACTGGTCCTCTAGGATGGTCAACTAGAAAGTATTATGGCTAAATCCTAGGTTCCTAACGAAGAAACTAGACCTCAATCAAAAGTGAGGTCAACAAAATATTGTAAATAATGGTTGTAATAATGTCAGTTTGTCATGAAAACCATAATTGGAAGTCATAGCAATAGTTGACCATATATGATATAGTTGATAGCTCAAGATTATCGGTTGGTCCCATAAGCCGTAGTTGGAAGTCACAATAACGATTCAACATGTAGGTCATAGTTGGTCACATAGGTCGTAGTTATGAGCTACAGTAGTGTTAGGTGGCCAAAAAAGCCTTAGTTGGAAGCTACAATACTAGTGAGCCACATAAGCTTTAGTTAGGCACATGGGCTATATTAAAAAGTCATAATAACGTCATTTGGCCACTAAGAGACCGTAGTTGGTGTAGCACCAGTTGGTGGCTCCATTCCTTCTCTCTGGTTTACTATTTTACACCAGTGATATCACTTTTCAATATAAGACATAACAAGAAAAATTCATGAATCTAAATGAAGTCATTGTATTATGAATGTGATAGTTGTAAGTAGTTGTCGTCGAGAGTTGTTGTCGGGTCTTCAGTCTATAATATCACTAAAATTTAACTCATTCTCCTCTTCTCCCTCTCTCTCTGTCTAATTGAAGAGATCAAATCTATTTATAGGCTTCAGAGGAGAGAGATTTTGATCATTCGGTGAATAACTCCGATAACCTCCTTGATCATAAAGGATTTTTTAATGATTTGATGGACTTAATGACATCATAATTGGGTGATATTAGGCTTGTTGAATTCCTCTAGTACATTGCGTGCTCATTTTGACTATATGTATGTCAAATTTAGAGTTCATTTAATTCTCTAATTAATCAGCCAAAGCCTCCAAATGAGGTTCAACGCTCTAATCCATGCTTGATCAAACTCGGATTTGACCAATTTTGATGTTATTGAGTTTGTCTTGTCGAGCTGGTTAGTTTGACAATAAGCTTGTAGATATGTGAGCCATATGTCTTTAAATTTGAATCAAAACCGTCTATACTTTAAAAATGCCTCGATTTTTGTGCCAAATAATAAAATTTAGTGGCATTTTCATACATTCCACTCAATTCTTTAGGATTTACATATTCTTTTGTACATCATCAAAAATAGCATTAATTAACACTGTTTTAAAATTCAAATCCACCTTCTCATGGATAGATAAAATGTCATGCGTGTAAATATGAAAGTTTATGTGTGAGATATGTAAATTTCTCTAAATTTTATTTGAGTATTGATAAGGCATTATATATATATATATNATTTGTATGTATCTACATACTTGACACTTTTTATTGTACTCGAATATGCAACAAATTAGCCGGAAATAAAATAAAAAAATTCCATTAGCTGGACTGGAACACTTAATGCACACAATTTTAAAAGATGATAAATGTGTAAATCATTCTAAATAAAAGTATCAAATTTGTGGAATTTGATGCGTAAATACTTAAGACTTATATGATTTAGGATCTGTTTGGGGGCAGCTGTAGCTTATTGGAATAATCTGCCGAGAAGCTGATTAAAAATAATCTACTAATAAGCTAGGTACGGTGACTATTACAAATTTTTATTTGTTTTTTAAAAACCCAAACAACAGTCAGAAAGCTGTCACCGCACCTAGATATGTGTGGTGTGAAAACACTGTTTTTAGAGTTTTGAAAACGCATAAGCTGTCAAAACACAGTTTACCCAAACAGACCAGGTGCATTTCAACTGTCTCGAACGGGCCCTTAGAATTAGTTAACAAGAGCCTTCTTTTTTTTAAATCATAATAGATGACCATGCAGACAACTCGTAATCATTTGTCATTCACCAATGTTTCAACAATTTGTTTAAAAATTATGTGTGAAATTGAAGAGAACCAGAAGTTCCCTCCGACTTTAGAATGAAGTCAAATTTATTTTCTTAACTTAAAATTTAGAGCGATAAGACCTAATCATTTGATAATTTATCCTTGTAATTTTTAGCTTATCTAGTTTAGGATAAAATTTAATACAGTTATATACATTTCTTTTCTTGTTTGGCTTCCAAGACTTTTTTTTTATTCGTGGTTTGTTGATTTGGAGCGATATGTCACCTCCCAAAAGAGCTCTTTTGGGAGGTGACAAGTGGTATCAGAGCAGATTATTGTCTGTCAGGTGCGTGGACACTCCATGATCCAGTGAGACCCTCTGTGGAGCCGATCCGTGACAAAGGTGTCACATGATGAGTGGAGGAGAATGTCACAGACAAAAAGTCCCACATCGACTAGTTATAAGGCCGAAAAGTAGTATTTAAGTCCTGGGCTGCCCACCACCTCGAATAGCTCTTTTGGCAGGTGACACATAGCTCTACGCAATTTTTTAAGAAGAAATTTCAGGTGTTAAGAAAAATTACTACAATTTCCTCTAAAATGAAAATAAATGTGAGAATATTGTATATAGAAAATGATCTTGGCTTTAAAGTAATATACCCATCGTTAGAAACTTTGGGAAAGGAGCTTCGCATGTCGGAAAAAGGTTCCAATGAATGTCCAAACAAGGTTGAATATTTTTTGGCATTTGCGTGCATGAGACTCTCAATTTATGTATTTATATATCTATCATCTAAAATTTATTTTTTATATCCCAATCTTTCGGAAAAATTATTCCATACGGACGGTCCGTTCCTGACCGTAAATCAGGTGATCTACGATCAGGATGTATTTCGGTGGGTCCTACCTAAATTTTTTTTTTAAAAAAAAAAAACTTAAATATATCCTGACCGTAGATCACCGTGATCTACGGTCAGGATCGGACACCTCATGCAGAGATGCATGCGATGTCCGTATGCAATAATTTCTCAATCTTTCACATCATATTAAAATGTCATCATTTTAATTTTGAAAGAGTGAAATACACATTTTATATTATTATTATGCATAGTTGTGGTGATATGTATGTAAAAAAAATGAAGTTTTGGGGTTAGATATGTAAATGCATAGGAATTGTGTGGCATGTATGCAAACAATCCTAATTTTCTTAGGAAAATTTACATAAATATCACTCAATTTTTATTTATTTGCATATCTAACATAAACTTTAATTTTTAGAAATGTGACTCATTTTCTGTGCATGACCAAGCCATGTCAAAGCTTCATGAAAGCCACCAAACCACTTTTAGCTTAATCTACCCACCTTTTTAGATTTGCCAAAAAGTGTTAACCATTCCCAATGACACACACAAACCTAAGCTAAACTTAAATCCCCATGATTAAAACTTGTCCACCCAAAACCCAAGTCTACCATATCTTCATGACAAGCAAAGACAAATATTTCATGCAAAGACAAAAAAAAGTATCCAAAAGTAATCCAAATTCATTCTCCCCAAACAAAATCAATTCATTCATGACATAAACCAACAAAGTTTTGAACTCACAATTTTATTTCCTTCTTCCCTCTCAAGCCGTAAGAAACACCCCACTCAAAACCACTCCTCCCTTAACCGAGCCACCCCTTTACAACCATTTTTTCTGTGCGGACTCCTGACGTAGCTCTACGTGCAGCGTATGTTATTCTTAAGTTATTTTCATGTTATTTCTAGGTTATTTTCAATAATACCAAAATAACCCAGAAATAAACCGCGGTCTTTATTTTTGGGGTATTTATGAGTTATTTCGGTATTATTAAAAATAACCCAGAAATAACCTGAAAATAACTTAGAAATAACTGGTCCGCACGTAGAGCTACGATCACGAATCCGCACAGAAAAATTTGTTTCCCCTTTACACGACTGCCACCCCAACACAGCAGCCACCACTCTTCCCCTCACACTCCAACCAAGCAGCAAAGAACTAAGCTCTCCTCTCCTCCAGACCAATCAATACCAAGATAAGTCTCTCTCCCCCTCACCATTCTTTCTTTCTTCTCTCTTTTTTTTTGGGGGTGTTTCAGAGATCTACATGCATGACTTCTTACAAATCTTATGTATTTACATTTCTAACACCCTAAAGAAAAAGGGAAGAATTTATATGCATTCCATGTGATTCTTATATATTTACACACCTAACACCAAAATCCATGTGCATGCTACTCGACCTCACCTACTTGCATGTTTAACACATAAGCTTAAGGGGAAAATTTTACATGCATACCACTCTATTCTCATGTATTTACATATCTAACACCTTAGAAAAAAAAAATTACAAGCTTCCAACACAACTCTTATGGCTTTACATGTCTAACACCAAATTTTATGTATTTACGTACATACCACTTTAGTTTACATGTCTACCACTCAAATCATGGATATTTACATGTTTACTACCCTAATCATGAATATTTACATACTCACCATTTAAACCTTATGTGTTTACATGCACACCACTAAGATCTTATGCATTTACATGCAAACAACCCAAGTCTCATTTTGATATATTATTTGCACAACAATTAAATTTCACTTATTTACGTGCATGTATATATATATATATATATATATATA
>JXCR01109588.1:147847-215294 GCA_002079205.1 Phalaenopsis hybrid cultivar
TATATATATATATATATATATAGTGGTCGTATTTTGTATAAAATCTAATTTTATGTAAGAAATAGATTTTATGTATTATGTATGTGATATTAAAAATTTAAGTCTTAAGTGGGTGCAAAATGAATTTTAAATGTTTTTATATTATAAAATTATAAAAAAAATTATAAAAATTTAAATATAAATCAAAATGAAATAGAATTTAATGTGATTGAATATTATGACCATAAGACACCTCTTCAAATTTTTTTTTAGAACAAAAAATATTTTTATAATACTTAATATATGTTTCTTCATGACTTCATATTTATTTAATCAAATAATTCGAGAAAATATAATATATTTTGAAAAAATTATGAAATCACTTTTGAGATGTTAATTAGTCTTTGAGTGATTGACTGGTGCAATTAAATAGTAATGTGAGACATTAGTTGCTAGTTTATAAGGTGCTTAGTATAGGGGTGGATGTGTAAATATTGTATTTACACTTTTAAACCTTTAATTAGTTAATGATAGATCACTAAGAGAGCAAATGGATGAAAATCATGATCAAATGTTTGTTGAAATGAATGAAACATAATGGGTTGATTGGGGTTCCCATTTGAGCTTTAAAATCCCATGAAGGTGAACTCTAAATTCATGAATTGTTGAAGCTTAGATGATGTGAATGCTTGGACCACTAAGTGGTAAAGATTTTGATTTGGAAACAATTACATAATTTTTTTAAGGATAATCAATAATATGTCATAAATTACAGATATATCCTCAAAACCTTAAGAGATTCAGAATGAACCATCCACAGCTTAGAACTATTATGATTCAAATTAAAATTTCTTAAATAAGATATAAACAATGAAACACTGCAAAAGTATATAAGTTTTAACCTACTTTAGGGGTGTAATTGGAAATATTTTTAAAATTACAAGAATGCCCTTAGCGGTCTTTCATTTATTCAAAGATTATAATATAAATCATGAAGGCTAACTCACTGAAGTTAACTGTTAGTCAACTATATAGGAACCCTTAAAAATATTGAAGGGTTTAGTGAAGGTGATTTAAGTATCAAATTAAATATTTACAATTACAACCCTCTTTGTAAAACTTGAATAACTTTTTTCATAGAATTCCAAATTGAATAAGGTCTTCACTCATAGGCTAATTGAATCATAAGGGGTAAGAGTATACAAAATTTATTTTAAATTATTAATATATTTAATTATTTTATATTTTAAAATTGGCCAAAAAATTCAATTATTATGAAAAATTTAGTCAAACTTGAAATGTCTTGGAAAATTTTTTAGATTATTTAAAATCAAATTCTAAATATCTCAACAAGATTTTGTAGATCATTTAGATTTATTTTGAAATTTAAAAAAAATATCTTTAAAAGTAAAATAATTATAAGGGATTAAATAAAATACTAAATTCCAAAAAAAATTAGCCCAACAAGTTTTGACTCAAAACACATCTATAAAAATTATTTCACATTATGTTGAACTTATTTAAGTTAGAATATTTAAAACCTTAAAAATTACAAATTTTCTAAACAAAAGTAATTCATAATAATTTTATAAAATATTTAAAACTTCTAAAAATATATTAGTTAAGTTTATAAGAGCCACATTCACTTTTCCGGAAGATTTAGAGGATCGTATAAGCTCTAGTAAACTAAAACCTTGATGTATGTCCTCAAAAGGGCATTTAAATGGGCACACACATACATATATATACATAAAAATATATACATATATATACATATACATATATCTATATATATGTGTGTGTGTGTGTGTGTGTGTGTGTGTGTCCCTATATGTGTATATATATCTATATGTGTGTGTGTGTATATATATATGTGTGTGTGTGTGTGTGCGCGCGTGTGTGTGTGTGTGTGTGTCTATATGTGTATATATATATACATATATGTGTGTGTAGATGTGCAGTGTATGTANCGTGCACTTTCAAAAAATATGGTAGGAATTTTTTAAACTTTGAAAATTTAACCATTCAGGCTAGGACTAACAATTGTTGACTAGAACTTTTCAAAGTAGAGTTCAACTCATTCCCTGTGGGATCGACAACCGGACTCCAATCCGTACTAATAATATGCCACGTACACTTATGTGAGCCACCCGTGCTTTGCAGCACTCGGCGAATATCAAGTTTTTGGTGCGTTGCCAGAGAGAAACATTTAATTTTAAATTAAAAAAAATTTAGTTGAACTTTTAGGTTTTAGACTTGAAAACTATTATGTTTGTTGTTTCTTATGATTACAAACTACAAAAAATATCTTTGTATTTACTTTTTAAATTGTTCTTTTTTTACTTTATTGTTCTTTTAATTTTTGCAAACACTTGTCACTTATTTTTCGCTTGATTGTATAGATAATTGTTGTGGGTGTCCAATTGAATTGTTTGACATTCCCATTATCATAGAGCCACATTGCTACCTGAACCAAGTTAGTGTATGCATAATTCAAGATCATCAAAACTTAAAGCCTCTGACCTTTACTTAGAGAGAACTGTTTAAGCAAATAAGCAAATTAAAAATACTTCAACAAATTCTAGGTAAAATGACTGATATACCTCTAAATAATTTTGATGATGCTGCACAACATAACATACCCAATAATGGTGGACCTAATAACATGCCTCGACCCATGAGAGGTTACGCCAATCATATGGTAGATGAAATCCACCTTAGTATCCACACTCCTGCTGTAGAAGCTAATACCTTCAAACTGAAGTTTGTTATCATCTAAGTGGTGCAGAATAATTAGTTTTGGGGACACCTTTGGAAGATCCTAATCTTCACTTAGCGAGCTTCTTAGAACTCTACGCCACATTCAAATATAATGGTGTTTCCAAAAATGCTGCAAGGCTAAGACATTTCTCTTTCTCCTTAAGAAATGAAGCCAAAATGTGGTCGAATACCTTAGCTCGTGGTTCAATTAGGACATGGATTGACCCGACCTAGAAATTCTTAACAAAATATTTTCCACCTTCAAAAACATCTAGACATAGGAATATCATTACCACTTTTTATCAGTATAATTGTGAGTCAATTTATGAAGCTTATGAAAGGTTTAAGGAACTCTTTAGGAAGTGTCCCCACCATACATTACGAGACTTGTTGCTTATTCAGACTTTCTATAAAAGGCTAGTAGAATCTCTTAGGTCGATCATAAATATAGCTGCAAGTGGTTTCCTTTAGTCTAAACCCTTTGATGAGGCCTATTCTTTGATTGAGGAGATGTCAAATAATAATTTTTAATCACTTTCTGATTGAGTAAATCCTATGAAGGTAGTTAACATACATGACAGACATTCTTTCAATTTTGACTTTTCGAGTGGCGATTATCTCTAGGAAATTAGATTAATTAGGGTTGAATCAAACACAAGGACCACTAGTCGTAGAAGAAAAAGCATTTTAACAACTGTGGACCCTTGTGCTCTATCAATAGAGGCCTTGAATTCCATCAATAACAGGATGAGTAACCCTTATTCAAATTTTTATAATCTCGATTGGAAGAATCATACCAATTTTAATTGGACTACTAAAAAATAAGGGATAGAAAACCAATAATAGGGGATTAATCAAGCCAACCCTTAATGAAATTGGAATAACCAGGGTAGTAACAACTCTAGACCTCCTTACCCACCTGGCTTTAATCAAAATCAATAGTTTGAGGAAAATAAGTTGTATTTGGAGGAAGTAGTTTTCAAATCGGAGATCAATTGCAGAGTCAAGGTGTTGTCATTAGGAAAATATAAAACTAATTAGGACACATTTTAAATTTTCTACGTAACAGACAATAATGAACTCTTCCTAGTAACACTAAAGTGAGCTCTAAGAATAAGAGTAATGAACATGTGAAAGCCATTAAATTGAGAAGTAGAATAGACTTGGAGGAAGTAACTAGGATAGAACCTGATGTGGTAGAAGCCTGAGCATGAAAGATATATAGAAAACTCTTCTAAGGACATTGGAAGACTTAACTCACCTTTTAAGAAGGACTTAGAAAGAACACTCTCACAAATTCCATAGAGACTTCAAAAACACAAATTGGATCAATAATTTTCATGATATTCGGAAGTGTTTAAGAAGTTGACCATCAACATCCCTTTTGTTGAGGCTTTGGAGCAAATGTATAGCTAGGTGAAGTTTATGAAGGATATCTTAAATAAGAAGAGGAAGCTAGGAGACTTTGAGATTGTAGCACTTAGCGAGGAGTGCAGTGCTATCATACTGAAGAAACTACTTTAGAAACTTAAGGACCCAGAGAGTTTCACCATTCCCTGTGCCATAGGAGAAAAATTCTTTGGGAAATAATTATGTGACTTAGGTGCTAGGATCAACCTTATGACCATGCCAATCCTTAGGAGGTTAGGATTATGAGCAGTCCAGCCTACCACCATAACACTTTAGCTTGTTGATTGGTCTCTTACCTATTCTAGGGGATTATAGGGATGTTCTAGTTAAGGTGGATAAGTATCTCTTCCCTACTGACTTTATTATTTTAGGTAGGTGGATAAGTATCTCTTCCCTACCCATCATCTTAGGCAGACCTTCTTAGCCACTCATATGGTGTTGATTGATTTGTAGAAGGGGGGTTAACTACAAAAGTAAACGATCAGAAGGTAACTTTTAATGTCTTAAAATCTCTGAAATTTCTTCTGATTCAAATGAAGATTCTTGTTTTAGGCTAGATATAGTGGACTGACTTTGTAGGACCTAATTTCAGGAGATTAGTGAAGTTGATTCAGTAAGCAGATCTTGATTGAGGATGATAGATATGAATCTAAGGAAATATCAACTCTACTATTACAGGCTAATCCTAAGATGTTTAAGGAGAGGTTTGAACTGTTCGACACCACTAGATATTCTATACCTTTAGTTGTTCCATAGAAGAAACATCTGAAGTGGAGATGAAGATCCTTCCAAAATATCAGAAGTATGCTTTCTTAGGGGAGTCATGAACTTCACCTATTTTGTTATCCTCAAAACTCATTAGTTTGTAAGATGGGAAACTAATGTAAGCTTTGAGAAATTTTAAGAAAGCTTTTGGATGAACATTAGCTGACATTAAGGGGATCAGTCCTTTGATATGCATGCATAAGATTCTGAAGGAAAAGAACCATTAACATAAGGAAGAACCTCAAAAAAGACTCAACCCTATTATGAAAGTTGTTAAGAAAGATGTAGTGAAGTGATTATATGTAGATATTATCTACCTCATCTCAGATAGTGCCCGGGTTAGTCCTATTCATTGTGTACTTAAAAAGAGGGGGAGTCATTATTGTTTTAAATGGAGGACTAATTAATACCTACTAGTTATGTCTCTGGGTGGTGATTCTGTAATGACTATAGAAAATTAAACTCAACTACTAGAAAAAAACCATTTCACCTTACCTTTTCTTAACTAAATGTTGGATAGCCAAACTGGCCACCCATTCTTCTACTTTCTATAAAGATATTCAGGTTATCATCATATTTTAATAGCTCTTGAGGACCAGAATAAGACCATATTTACTAGCCCTTTTGAGACTTTTTCTTTTCGGAGGATGTCTTTCGAACTATGCAATGTGCCTACCGCTTTTTAACATTGCATGATATCCATTTTCTTTGACCTGATTGAGAAAGATATTGAAGTGTTTATTAATGATTTCTTTCTATTTGTCCCTTCGTTCGATTCTTGGTTAGATCATCTTGCTATGCTTTGAAAAGTTAAGAGGAGATCAACCTAGTTTTGAATTGGTAGAAGTGTCAATTAATGGTTTCTGAGGGGATTGTTTTGGGGCACAAAATTTCTGAGTAGGGATGTAGGTTGATACAACAAAGATTCAAGCTATTGAGAAACTTCCCCCATCCACTTTTTTAGGGGAGTTGGGAGCTTTTTAGGGCATGCTGAGTTCTATAAACATTATATTAAAGATTTTCAAAAAATTATCAAACCCCTTTGTCCTTTACTAGAAAAAGATGTCCCATTTATTTTTGACCAGGATTGCCTAACTACCTTCAATACATTAAAAGAAAAATTAGTCACCGCACCTGTTATTATTTCACTTAATTGGAAGAGTCCATTTGAGTTGATGTGTGATGCTAGTGACTATGCTATAGGGGCGGTGTTAGGTTAGAGGAGAGGTAAGGCCTTCATAGTTATGTATTATGTCAGTAAGACCCTTAACGAGGCTCAAACTAATTATATTATTACTAGAAAGGAGCTTAAGGCTATAGTATATGCTTTTGACAAGTTTAGGTCATATGTGATTGGAATTAAAAGTACTGTTTTCACTGACCATTCAACAAATTGATATTTAATTTTTTAAAAAGAATCCTAAACCATGATTGATTAGATGATTCTATTACTACAAGAATTTGATACTGAAGTGGTGGATAAGATAAGTTTAGAAAATAAAATAGCAAACCACTTATCTAGGCTTGATCAGAGAAACTTTTCTGATTTTGATGATGAAATTAATGAAAATTTTTGTAATGAGCAACTCTTCGATGTATCTGGTTTGGGTGTCTGGTGTTGTGAAGATATTATAAACATTATAGTTAGTGATATTCTATCCTCTGATCTGTCATACCACTAGAGGAAGAAGTTATATGTGTGGTGTCAGACACTGCTTTTGGGATGACCCTTCCCTATATAGGAATTATAAATACCGAGTTATTATGGGATGTTTGCCTTTAAAAGAGACCCAAGATGTGATTAGGAAATGACATGACTCAAAATTTGAAGAAAATTTTGGGTTTATCGAACTGCTTTTAATATTTTACAATAAGGATTCATCTGGCCTACTCTTTTCAAGGATGTAAATGATTATATTAAAACTTGTGATGAATGCCAAATAATAGAAAATATATCTAAAGGAGATGAAATGCCCTTGAACCATACATTGGAAGTTGAAATATTCTATGTTTGGGGTTTAAATTTCATGAGCCCTTTTATACATTCATTAGTAAATATTTATACTCTAGTAACTATGGATTGTATTTAAAAGTGGATAGAGGCAGTAGCTCTCCCCAATTGTGAGGCTCATATTGTATCCAAGTTTTTGAAAAAGAATATATCTTGTAGATATGGAACACCTATGATAATAATTAGTGATGGGGGAGCCACTTTAGGAGTAAAAAGATTGAGACATTGGTTGGAATGTTTGTGATTAATCATAAAATATCCACTACCTACCATCCTCATATTAGTGGATTAGATGAGGCATCAACTATGAAGATGAAGCGATGTCTTGAGAAAATTATTAATCCCAACAGGAAGGATTGGGCTTTATGACTTGATGATGCTTTATGGGTTTATAGGATTGCTTATAAAACTCTCATAGGAATGTCTCCCAATAAGCTCATATTTTGAAAAGCTTGTCATTTTCTTGTTGAAATTGAGCATATGGCATTTTGGGGTGTTAAGGAGTTCAATTATAATATGAAAAGTTTTGCTAAAAAATGATTTTTACGGTTAAATGAACTTGAGAAATTAGAGAATAAACTTATGAAAATACTAGAATTCATAAGAAAAATATGAACAAAATGACGGATTTAGAAGTTGCTTTTGAGCTCATTTTCTCCAAATCTCTCCCATAAAACTCCTTGCTAAGCAACTTAGGCCTTCTTAAATTTAAGAACTTCTTTTGAGTTTGGTGATTTAAGGTTGGATATAGCTACTCCAAGGTAAGCATTGCTTCCTTTTATGATTTCCTTCTTGTTTTATGGTGGATTTAGAAGTTCTTAGCTTGGGATTTAGGATTGGTTTTTAATTTCTCTCTTGAATAGTTTAACTTGCATATTGACTTCAGTTTTCTTGGATTTGCATTATCTTTTCTTTAATTTCATTATCGTTTTTATGACACTCAAAACCAAGTGTTAAAAATCTAAAACTTCCTTTGATAGTAAGAAATTTGTCCGTGTAAATGCTAAAGATAGATACAATGAATTCTTAGTAATTCTAGAGAGGCGACTTTCGTCTCCGAGAGGTGCTATAGAAGCCATGATTGATAAGAGGGATTGGGAGGATTTTAGTTATCAAAATGGCATTGCAGTGATTCCCATCGTATAAAAAATTTATGTTAATCTGCCAGAATCATCCTCTGATTTGATTTATGTCAAGGGTATGCAAGTTACTTTCTCATATAATCAAATTAATAATAGTTATCATTTACTTGACACACCAAATCGTTTCTTTTATACCTTCACACTTATATATTTTAACCTAATCAAATCGTATTATTTTTTGCTGCTAGTAAGGGAGTTTGGAAGGTGAGAGAAAATAAAAAGATTAATTTGACTTCCTCTACATTGAATGTTGAATTTAAAGCTTGACACTATTTCATATCCACCAAGCTTCTTACCTCTATAAATCTCAGTGAGGTCTCACGGGAGAAAGCAACCCTTAACTGCTACATTCAATCTCATAAGTCCATTAATGTGGGTTATGTCATTAGTAATTCAATTAGAAATATGTTAAAGTTAGGATCTATAATTAATTTTGGCCACCCCTCCATTGTTTTTGCTTTATGCCTGGGAGCGGAAGTTACTTATAAGAGTAGGGAGGAACAATCACAATCCTTAAAACCTATTTCCAAAGGAAACAATGGGATCTATAATTGACATGATGTATTTGGAGTGTAGTGAGAGTTCCTCCTGACATTCCTCCTCTCTGGTCTCGCCCCTTTGCTCCTATGCTTCGATTGTTGACTAACATGATATACTCAAGGATGATAATTCGATCATTCAGGCAAAGGTTTATGATTTGGCAGATCAAGTTTCTTATATGGATTGACATAATAGAAATCAATTCAATCAGATTGTCAATTTTCAGGCCGCCTAGTTGGAGATGTACATGAGGAACCAGTGGTTAGGAGGAGAAGACCTGATTGTTTTTCCTACTTACTCTCCATATTTACCTTATGAGAATACCTACTGACCAATAAAGGAAGGCCGAAAGGAGGAAGAAGAGGAAGAGGAAGAGAAAGAGAAAGAGGAAGAAGGAGATGAAGAAAAGGGGAGGCAAGTGATCTGGCTGCTCCTTGGATATTTCTGTAATTTGCCATTTTATTGACCTCATTTCTTGGTGAGGTCTGTCTCTCTCTCCAGAGCCTAGGATCTAGCCATAGGACTTCCTTACTAACTGTTCTAGAGGACTTGTATTGGAATCCACACAACTTAGAAATTCAAACTACTTCATGACTCCTTGTAGTCTCATGGTTATGGTCTTGAATCCTCAACGCTTAGTTGAGTCGATTGAGACCAAGACATTGAAACTTTACCAGTAAATCAAATTATCCACATTAAAACTTCACCAATAAGAATTTAAATTTTTTAAACACCACAATTCACATCACATCCACATCCACACTTACATACACTTCACCATTAAATTAAAATTAAAATTAATTTTCAAATGAATCAATCATAAATCAAAATTAAAAAAAAAACAAATTTGATTTGTAATTAACGCCCCCCACATTAATTCACCACATACATGGGCCTAAATCAAATTACACATGAATTAAATTCAACCCTACAAAATGAATTTTAGAAGTCCACCACCATGAATTCAGAAGGACCCAAAATTTCCCAAATTCAATCCCAAGCCCCCATACCAAAATCAAAGCCAAATTAAAATAAAGTAAAAGCCGTTCATGACATAAATTAAGCCCTCATCACATTAAATATTAATCAAACCTACGATATAAAGTTTCATGATTTGATTGTCCAAATTTGAGCTCATGGCATAATGAGGAGAAAATCCAATTTCATGCAAGCCATACACAAGCTAGCAAGCAACATGCAAGCCACCAAGCCATGTCAAAGCTTCATGAAAGCCACCAAACCACTTTTAGCCTAATCTACCCACCTTTTTGGATTTTCCAAAAAGTGGTTAACCATTCCCAATGACACACACAAACCTTAGCTAAACCTAAATCCCCATGATTAAAACTTGTCCACCCAAAACCCCATGCCAAACACAAAACCCAAGTCTACCATATCTTCATGACAAGCAAAGATAAATATTCTCATGCAAAGACAAAAAAAAGTATCCAAAAGTAATCCAATTTCATTCTCCCCAAACAAAATCAAATCATTCATGACATAAAACAACAAAGTTTTTTGGACTCACAATTTGATTTCCTTCTTCCCTCTCAAGCCGTAAGAAACACCCCACTCAAAAGCACTCCTCCCTTAACCGAGCCACCCCTTTACACGGCTGCCACCCCAACACAGCAGCCACCACTCTTCCCCTCACATTCCAACCAAGCAGCAAAGAACTAAGCCCTCCTCTCCTCCAGTCCAATCTAGTTTACATATGTAAATATATATGTAAACGGCACAAATTTTATGTATTTACGTACATACCACTTTAGTTTACATGTCTACCACTCAAATCATGAATATTTACATGTTTACTACCCTAATCATGAATATTTACATACACACCATTTAAACCTTATGTGTTTACATGTACACCACTAAGATCTTTTGTATTTACATCCAAACAACCCGAATCTTATGTGTCTGCATGCCACACCATTCTCATGTGCTTGCAAATCTTCCACTAAACTTTCATTTTGATATATTACTTGCACAACAATTAAATTTCACTTATTTACGTGCATGCCACCCAAACTATGATATTTATAAGTTTGCAAACCTAAACTTAGGTCCTTACTCACATTATACGAACTTCTTACATATTTGCATACTTACAAACAAACTTGGAGGTTTAGATACATGCCATTTAAAATAACTTTGACACCTTTCACATACTATATATATATATATATATATATATATATATATAAATATAAAGTGGTCGTATTTTGTATAAAATCTATTTTTATGTAAGAAATAGATTTTATGTGTTATGTATGTGATATTAAAAATTTAAGTCTTAAGTGGGGGCAAAATGAATTTTAAAAATTTAAGTCTTAAGTGGGTGCAAAATGAATTTTAAATCTTAAAAGAAGACGATACAGATAAATGACAATAGAACTCCAATTTAATTAAACAGAACTAGCTGTAGATTGATCTTTGAAACTCAACAAGTGATTATTTAGTCAACATATTTAATTTTAAGAAGATTTGGTTATTTGGTCAGTTAATTACAGCTAGATGTGTATTTTTTGAAAATTTAGCCTCCATTTAATTTCAGTTCTATGTTAATAAGTCTTAACTTATGAATCTTGAATAGAAAGGGAATATGGAGTATTTTAACTTTGAGGGANGAGTGATTATTTAGTCAACATATTTAATTTTAAGAAGATTTGGTTATTTGGTCAGTTAGTTACAGCTAGATGTGTATTTTTTGAAAATTTAGCCTCCATTTAATTTCAATTCTATGTTAATAAGTCTTAACTTATGAATCTTGAATAGAAAGGGAATATGGAGTATTTTAACTTTGAGGGATTATTGTAGAATTCAAAATTATTAAAAGGCTAATCCATATATAATAATCCTCTGGGATGTGCATGAAAAATGATCTATCTAATAAGAAATGGGATTGAAAATAAAGATCCTATTGAAAGAAATAGAAAGAAAAATAATGAAAAAAATTATGAAAGAAAAACATCAAGGAGAAGCCCAGGAAGAAGCCATAACAAAAATTGGTTTTACTTCTACTTCTTTTAAATTGAAAAACTCTTTAACATTCATTATTTTGATTCAGTTTCTATTAGAAGATTCTCTAATGGTGTGCTATATTTTTAGAATTTGACATCTAGATTTTATTAGCTTAGCATCTANGTTTATGAATTATTAGAAGATTCTCTAATGGTGTGCTATATTTTTAGAATTTGACATCTAGATTTTATTAGCTTAGCATCTANAAAAAATGATGAGCTCAAAAAATTTTACAAAATTGATTACAAAATTTTATAGAAGAATATTCATATAATTTGACAAAAACTTATGAAATAACAATCAATTTATTACAAATTTTAAAATGTACAAACTAAATAAGTGTACAAAAAATACAAATAAAATCTCAAAATAAAAATCAAAATAAAAAAAAATAATTATATTGAACATTTAATTCTTCTTATCCTTTACATACAACTCAAACTACTAAAATTAAAAATAATCTAATTTTTCTGCAAAGGTTATTCTTTCTTTATTTTTTGTTGAAGTTTGTTAAAATCTTCCAATGCAGGGACTTCAACAAGTTTTCCACTTCACTGGCAACAACAGATTCATCCCTGACTATCACCTTGCCTCCTGACCTCACAATCCTATCGATCTCAGCCAGAACTGGAACTCTGCACCTGAAATCCCGGGTCAAATAGTTTTATTTTTCTGTACATTTAGATAAATTTATGGGAAATTTACATGCGACACACAATTCTTATCTATTTTACCTTTCCTCCAGCTTTGAGAACAGGTGGTATGCAAGGAGGATAAATATTGAGAAGCATAAGTATTAAAATAATACCAAAGTAAAACTAAATGAATGTTGCAGAAACAAACTTTCAAGTTTCCAAAGAACATTGATACATGTTAAAAAATGCAACAGCATCTCCAACAACATCTCCGAAGGGGCAAAACTTCCTGAGCTTTTGGGAAACCTGTTGAAGTGATAAAGTACATAAATGCAATAGTATCTCCAAAGGGATCAATCCTTATGTATTTTACCTTTCCTTCAGCTTTGAGAACAGGTGGTCTGTAAGGAGGAGAAATAATGTTTCCAAAGCATCTCCAAAGCTTTGAGAACAGGTGGTATGCAAGGAGGATAAATATTGAGAAGCATAAGTATTGAAATAATATCAAAGTAAAACTAAATGAATGTCGCAGAAACAAACTTTCAAGTTTCCAAAGAACATTGATACATGTTAAAAAATGCAACAGCATCTCCAACAACATCTCCGAAGGGGCAAAACTTCCTGAGCTTTTGGGAAACCTGTTGAAGTGATAAAGTACATAAATGCAATAGTACCTCCAAAGGGATCAATCCATATGTATTTTACCTTTTCTTGAGCTTTGAGAACAGGTGGTCTGCAAGGAGGATAAATAATGTTTCCAAAGCATCTCCAAAGTTTTGAGAACAGTTGGTATGCAAGGAGGACAAAAATGAGAAGCANGCACCCCACTCAAAAGCACTCCTCCCTTAACCGAGCCACCCCTTTACACGGCTGCCACCCCAACACAGCAGCCACCACTCTTCCCCTCACATTCCAACCAAGCAGCAAAGAACTAAGCCCTCCTCTCCTCCAGTCCAATCTAGTTTACATATGTAAATATATATGTAAACGGCACAAATTTTATGTATTTACGTACATACCACTTTNACCAATCTAGTTTACATATGTAAATATATATGTAAACGGCACAAATTTTATGTATTTACGTACATACCACTTTNCTTCTTCCTAAAATGGTCTCCATGGAATTTTAGCGTACTGGTTCGTTGTTCATTCTCTAATGTATATGACTTTCGTTTGACACTTCATTGCCTTCTTTGAGGCTCCTTCTTAAATTTGGCCCGCGAGTCGACCACGGGCTATACTAGTAGCCTGCGTTTAGCGTAAAAAATTCAAACGCGACAGACAGTATTTTCAAAAATATGCAAACCAAACAGTTAGGTGGCATTTTCAAAAACACCGCCGCACTTATAGGTCCGTTTGGGGCAGCTTGTGCGTTTCAGGATAAGCCGCTTATCCTGAAACGTGACCCGCGGGACGATCGCAGAAATCAACCCGCGACCTGCGTTTAGTGTAAAAACTTAAACGCAGTATCCGATAAGCTGGCGAAACGCGCGAACCAATCGGTATGATGTCGTTTTGAAAATGTCGACCACACTTATAAGCTGCCCAAAACGGACCCATAAACTGCCCCGAACAGGTCCTAAGCATTAATATAATTTTTATTGCATCCGAATTTGAGAAATGCAATAGAGAAGAAATGTGCAAATCTTAGAGAAATTTGTGAAGAGTTTTCTCTTTTATTAGAAAATTTAGATTCGATCACTTTTTTTTTAATCTAATTGTCATCAAAACTTAATTTTTAAATAAAAAAAAAGAAAGAGATGAATAGGTTGATTTGATAATATTTTTAATTGATTTTAAAATTGCAATTATTGTTGTCCAAATTAGAAAATCAAAGTCAGCAGCAGATGTAATGCATCGCTGAAGTTGTTGAATCTAATGTTATTTTAATGATTGTAATGCATTGATAAAGCGTTGATTTTATAATAATGTGGGATTAGATGTTAGATAACTAAATGCATAAAAATTAGATGCTCTGTATGTAAATTTTAATTTATTGTTTTATAATTGAAATATTATTTGCTGCGCTCGAGGCTGCTCAAATGACTAGATAATGGATTGAATCGATCGAGTCGCCACCGTAGGCCTGATTGTCTCGATCGACCACTTTCGTTGATATGAACGGTTGGCTGTCTCTAGCCCGATCGGTAAATCGACTACCTTCCATCTGCTCGACCGATCAGTCACCACCGGCCTGATCATATTGATCGACCACTCCATTCGACTCGATTGGACGGTCGCGACCGGCCCAATCATCTATATCGACCACTCTAGTTGACACAATCAATTAGACGTCTCCTCTCTTATTATTTTTAAAATTAGAGAATTGTTATGATGTTTATTTCAGTTTTTTTAAAATAATGCGCGCCCACAAAATAACAATCAATAGCTTACAAATTTTAAAATGCACAAACTAAACAAGAGTACAAAAAATACAAATAAAATCTCAAAATAAAATCAAAATCTATAAATAATTGTATTGAACATTTAACTCTTCTTATATTTTACATACAACTCAAACTACTAAAATAAAAAATAATCTGATTTTTTTTGCAGAGATTATTCTTTCTTTATTTTTTGTTGAAGTTTGTTAAAATCTGCAAGTGCAGGGACTTCAACAGGTTTTCCACTTCACTGGCAACAACAGATTCATTCTTGACTATCACCTTGCCTCCTGGCCTCACAATCCAATCGATCTCAGTTGGAGCTGGAACTTTGCACCTGAAATCTCAGGTCAAATATTTTTATTTTTCTACACATTTAGATAAATTTATGGGAAATTTACATGCGGCACGCAATTCTTATGTATTTTACCTTTCCTTCGGCTTTGAGAATAGGTGGTCTGCAATAAGGAGAAATAATATTTCCAAAGCATCTCCAAAGCTTTGAGAACAGGTGATATGCAAGGAGGACAAATAATGAGAAACATAAGAATTGAAATAACACCAAAGTAAAACTAAATGAATGTCGCAGAAACAAACTTCCAGGTTTCCAAAGAACATTGATACATGTTAAAAAATGCAACATCTCTAACAGCATCTCCAAAGGGACCAAACTTCCCGAGCTTTTGGGAAACCTGTTGAAGTGATAAAGTACATAAATGCAACAGTCTCTACAAAGGGACAAATTCTTATGTATTTTACCTTTCCTTCAACTTTGAGAACAGGTGGTCTGGAAGGAGGAGAAATAATGTTTCTAAAGCATCTCCAAAGCTTTGAGAACAGGTGGTATGCAAGGAGGACAAATAATGAGAAGCATAAGAATTAATATCAAAGTAAACTAAATGAATGTCGCTGAAACAAACTTCCAGGTTTCCAATTGTGTACAGGTAGAAGTCATCAAGATATTTACTAGATGGATGTTTGTAAGCATTCAAAATACAGTGTGGAAACAAACTATTTAAGGCTTTTGTACACATTTGGGATTCAAGATATATAAATGATTTTGGGAAAGATTTTATTTCCTGTAATATATGCAACTGCCCTTTTACTATAGAATTGATGTATTGTATTGGAAGCATATACCTAAAATTTGTATTGGAAGCATATACCTAGCAGATTCATCACGGATTCATCCCAAGGACATATAGAAAGAAGAGTTCAAAATACAGAGGCATCCCCAAGGACATGCTCATAAACAAGCAGCAGAATTCATAGTAGCAGCTAATAATATGTCATTGCCAGCATTATTTTTCGTCTATGATTTACAACATTATTGGTTCCTACCACCTGCATCACTGTAAAAAGGTAGCATTGTAGCAGCAGAATTCTTACCCTCCCCAAGGACGTGCTCATAAACAAGCCCAGCCCAACCATTGATCCAACAAAACAAACCATTGCATGATTCAACGATAGCAAGCCTGCATACTGCATTCAAAGAAGCATTTCACAAGCCTCCATACAACAATTTAAAAGCTCCAAAAAAACTACTTTAAAATCCTCCATTTGTGATAAAATGTAGAGAGCTATTGCTAACACCTCTCTGGTTATCATTCTCGAGGACCCATGTAGTACATGGTTCCTATGTAATTCATTAAGAACATTTAAATATATATGTTGTATCATATGAAACATGTTGTTGAATATTGTAGGGTGTTCTTATAGTAGCTCCCAAACTCATTTATCGCCAATGTAATTATATATCATGAAAGGAGTTCGATCAACCTATGAGTTGTAGTACTCATATAACATACAAATTGCTATCACAATTTTCCTTATGTGTCTTTCTCTTTGTGAGTCCATGCTAAAGAACTGCTATATATATGTAATCCATGTCAATCTCACCGCATTTAAAAATATCAAAAAATGAAATCACAAAGCGTACAATAAGAAGAAATAAATATAAAATAACAAATAGTTTGCTCCCACAAAAAAAAAACATCCAAATCAGAAATTTGATAAAACTACATGAAAATAAATCGAATTAGTACAATAATAACTGTAAAAATCAAATGTCTTGCTAGCAAAAAAGAAATGCAAATAATTGACCTTACCATCGAGGGCTATCTTCATAAAGATATGTGTACGGATGGGGCCCTCCAGCAACTTCAAGGAGTTTAGATATAACGACATGAGCTCATAGATTTCGGGAGTTGTCTCAATAACTTAAACAAAGTCATCTACCGAGTTCGCATTTGAAGGCTCAAGCTCACTAGCGCATGAAGCCACCAGTTTTGATAATTGGCTTCTGATGAAAGCAACTCCTTTTTTTCTCTCTCTACCCTAGCACAATTATACCTGCATGTGGACTCCAGTTCATTTTGGTTTGAGCTTGGGCCTCCAACGAAGCGAGTTACCTTCTTGGTATCCAAATCCTCTGGCATGCCTCCGAACCCCTGCTCAATAAGGGTCTAAGCATGACTCCACGTTGTCACAACTCCACCAAACATACAATCCAACTTCTATTCTAGATCAGGGACAATTCCACTAAATTTGAATTTCTAGTTGGCTGACACTGCCTGCAACATACGGGTAAGTTTATTACTTCAATAGTTTAGGAGGATAAAGTAATGAAAAACAGGTCATCATTGGAGAAGTTGATACCTCAAATTTCTCAACTCACCATTCCTTCGAAGCATCAACAATGCATTTGATTGGATCCCAACCCAAGCCACTGGATCACCATTTTAATTCGTTTCATAATTTTCAGTTCTTCTTCAGCTGATTTCACTTACTCTTAAGTTGCAACCTATTGTACTCTCATCCTGTCATTTCCTTGAACTCACTCGTAATATTTTGTCATCCTTATTTTTTAAAATAGGTGGTGGGCCTATTTTCATGCTCAACCTCCTTGAGATAGATGCCACAAATTATGAGTTTGAATTCTACACCCTACATCACTGAAGAACCGACTTATTTAGTCTTAGCCATTTCTTTAATAATGTTGATCGCCAACATGGGAAAATATTATATATATATATATATATATATATATATATATATATATATATATATATATATATANTATGCTTTGAGGAAGGTTCTTGAGTTGTTTTGCAGGTTGCAGCAAAAAGATCGAACGAGATTTAAACTAATTAATTTGGAGAAAATTGTAGTCTAGCGCCTAGGAGCTGGTGGCTAATCCACCCCAACTATTATCTTAATAATGCAAGTCTTGGTAATATCACCATAAAACTTGATTCGCTCCCTAGCAACTTGATTGAATTAATCGACAATTAGGTGTTTTTGCACTATGGGGTTTCTCACGCAAGTATACGTATCGTTTCAGTAATATAGAGCTCTATTAAGTGTAGATTGTCGATTCTACAGAGAACAAGGTAATGAAATCTTTAAGAAAAGTTCTAGTCTACTATTTTTGGGTCTTAGTTTGGAATTGTGATTTGGTGAAAGTTTTACCAACTGATTTTACACTACTTCAATTAATTCTAATGTTAAAACCTACATTAGTTTAATTGGATTGATGATTATCAAGATATAAAAGTTATCCCTTCATTGTAATGATATAAGTGATTATATATGACTAGATATTTCAAATTGTAAATATGACTAGTGATAAATAAGAGCAATCCTCTACTTTACTCTCTCCTGAGTGCATAAAGTCGTTTAGTTAGACTGGCTTTAATTTCTTAAACCCCAATTTCATCTCATCAAAGTCTATTTCCCAATCTAGTTATATGGCCCTATGGACTACCTTCTCTTCACACACTAGTTCGATGTGAATACTCTAATCATTCCTTCTTCGCTCTTCTGAGTCTTAATGGATTACAACAAATTTTAACAGTTCATATGACCAACATAAAAAGTAAATTAAGTTTTAAAAAATACTCATCACATTAGTATTTAAAGACCAAATTTATAAGCATCCTAACATCCTACACATTTAACTCATACATCACAAGAAAAAGGTAAGAAAGATTTACTTACAATGCATGAAGAAAACACCACAAATCATCTCTTATAATAAAATAAATCTACTAGAATCATGTTTACAAACAGTACAAACAATATAAAACAAAATATTTAGCTTTTTCCCTGACAAATAAGATGAAAATCCCTTCTCAAATGGTTTCCAAGGGCTCCCTGCAATGTCAAGTATATCCCCTTACATAATTATCTCAAATTCCTCTCTAATCCCTCTAATAAAGTGGAAAATAGCAAACCCTAACTCTACACGACAACTCCTCCGCCTTCCTTCACTTCCCAAGGCTTCAGAATACTCTTCTATTCTCCATTGAACTGCTTAAATCAACCTCATAACTCCTCAAGTCCTGCTAAATAATTACTGGACAGGAACTGGCCAACGCCTTGGGGCCACAGGGCGCCGAACTCTCAATTTTGCTATTTAGTTTCTAGCGCCTAAGGCGTTCAGTAAGTTGGCGCCAAGTTGCTCCACCCAGTCGCTTGGGTGGAGCGCCTAGGTTAAACANATATTCTCCATTGAACTGCTTAAATCAACCTCATAACTCCTCAAGTCCTGCTAGATAATTACTGGACAGGAACTGACCAACGCCTTGGGGCCACAGGGCGCCGAACTCTCAATTTTGCTATTTAGTTTCTAGTGCCTAAGGCGTTCAGTAAGTTGGCGCCAAGTTGCTCCACCCAGTCGCTTGGGTGGAGCGCCTAGGTTAAACAATGCGGAACTTAAGGAGTCAAAGAATGTAATGGTTAGAAGGCAAGACAATGACTATGTTAAATAAAAGACAAGACAAGGTTTGAGATTTAAATAAATATTGATCAAGTGCTTCGAGGGAAAATCTCTCATAATGCACCATTTGATTATAGCTCATCATTTTGCTCCTATCTCAAATACTAAAAGAAAATGGAACGAAGTTTTAGGATACGATTAGAGCTATTTGTTGTGCCTTTGCATTTTATACAAAACAAATCCATCTCTATAATTTTTATCAGACCTTCATTCAAATACAATGGGCTTCAAGTGGAAAAATTATTGCGTACGGACGACACCGCATGCATCTCTGCATGCGGTATTCAATCCGGTCATGATGTATTTCGGTAGGTCCCACCTAAATTTTTTCTTTTAAAAAAAAATTTGAAATATATCCTGATCATAGATCACCGTGATCTACGATCAGTATCGGACACCACATGCAGAGATACATATAATATCCGTTTGCAATAATTTCTCCTCCAAATGAGACCGATAATATTATAACTCCTCTTACTCCACGTTTACCGCGTTTGCCGAAATCCTTCTATTGTATTTTNAGCTATTTGTTGTGCCTTTGCATTTTATACAAAACAAATCTATCTCTATAATTTTTATCAGACCTTCATTCAAATACAATGGGCTTCAAGTGGAAAAATTATTGCGTACGGACGACACCGCATGCTTCTCTGCATGCGGTATTCAATCCGGTCATGATGTATTTCGGTGGGTCCCACCTAAATTTTTTCTTTTAAAAAAAAATTTGAAATATGTCCTGATCATAGATCACCGTGATCTACGATCAGTATCGGACACCGCATGCAGAGATACATATAATATTCATTTGCAATAATTTCTCCTCCAAGTGAGACCGATAATATTATAACTCCTCTTACTCCACGTTTACCGCGTTTGCCGAAATCCTTCTATTGTATTTTNATGCGGAAATAAGGAGTATATCCCCTACAATGTTGTGCCTTTGCATTTTATACAAAACAAAATCCATCTCTATAATTTTTGTCTGACCTTCGTTCAAATATAATGGGCTACAAGTAAGACCGATAATATTATAACTCCTCTTACTCCACGTTTACCGCGTTTGCCGAAATCCTTGTATTGTATTTTATCTTACCGTGTTTCTTGAAATCTGATTACTGTAATTCGAGTCGGCGTCCTGCTTGCCTTCCCAGGCTTATATTTACCTTGTAAAATTAAAATTCCTTTGAATTTTTCTTCGTCGACCAACTCTGTCTACCGCCATCTTTATTAGACCTGAATTCCAGAGCAACCAAATCCGCCTCCCCCTCATGAATCCCGTGATTCCACCTCGGCCCCTCCTCCCCAATTCCCCGGCTCATTCTTCCTGCCTTTAATCAAATCTCTCTCTCCCTCTCTCTCTCTCTCTCTCTCTCTCTCGGGCTAATGGCAACAGAGGTCTGCTCGGCGAGTCCAAGAATTTCGTTCTCCCACGGTATTCCAAACGGTTCGGCTGCAGGCGGTGAAAGTCAGAGAGCGGATGGTTTCCTTCCGCTAGAACAAGGGGAGGGAGATTTCAACTTCAGCATTGGCTTCCCGATCTCGGCCGATCACTCGTCCAATGCAGATGAGCTCTTCTCCAACGGCAAAATACTCCCCTTCTTCAAGAACCCTAGCACAGCGGACAACAAGCGTCACGGCCCGCAGCCACGGCTGATCCTTGACCGTCGCGGCAGTCTCCGTGAACTCATCGACTATTCTACTGGATCTAGCGACGATAGCGCTTCAACAGCCAGCGAAATCCGTGGCACCGGCCGGCGGTCGTTCTGGAGATTCGGCCGAAGCAGCAGCGTTGGTAGCGTGCTTGATCCCGGCCCGATCTTCTCTTTCTCTCTAAATCGCTGCAAATCCACTGGCTCGTTCCCCAATCCAGCTCGCCGGCAGCAGCAGGTCGCCGGGACTATGGTTGGGAACTTGAAACTGCGGTCCAATTCGAATCAGAAGAAAACCTATTACTTCTCTGGAAGCCAAAGAGGCTCCCACGGGGGCGCGATTCGGATCAACCCCATTCTGAATGTGCCGGCGCCGATTATCACGACGGGAGGCGGCGGCGGTGGCGGAGGCGGCTCCGGTGCTTCTAGCGGCGCCATCGCAGGCATTTTCGCTTATCTCCTCTGCAATTGCGGCGGCGAAGGGAAGCGCGATGAGATCGGAGATTTTCCCACCGCGTCGCAACTGAACGGGACGGCAACCGTTAACTGTGGGCGTTAGTTTCGAAATCCTTCCGTTAAAAGATGTCGTTATCCCGTTTCCCCAAACCTGTTTTCTTCCTTAAATGGTATCCATGAAATTTTAGCCTACCGGTTTGGAAAAATTATTCAGTGCGGACACCGCATTCAGGATGCATGCATTGTCCGATCTCGGCCGTCCATCACAGCAGAGGTGGGGCCCACTTTCAAATTTGTTTTTAAAAAAAAAAAAAAACCATCACCATCACCACCACCACGGTGATGAATGACCGAGATCAGACACAAAATAATTTNCTCCATGAAATTTTAGCCTACCGGTTTGGAAAAATTATTCGGTGCGGACACCGCATTCAGGATGCATGCATTGTCCGATCTTGGCCGTCCATCACAGCAGAGGTGGGGCCCACTTTCAAATTTGTTTTTTAAAAAAAAAAAAAACCATCACCATCACCACCACCACGGTGATGAATGACCGAGATCAGACACAAAATAATTTTTCCCAGTTCGTTGTTCCTTATCTAATGTATATGACTTTCGTTTGACACTTTATTGGCTTTTTAAGAGTGTCTGAAATGTGGTGTGCGGTCGACCCGCGGCCTGTCTTTAGTGTAAAAATCTCAAACGCGGCAGACAGCGTTTTCAAAAATACGGAAACCAAGCAGTTAGACCTCATTCTCAAAAACGCCGCCGTACTTATAAATTGTCTCAAACAGACCCTAAGCATTAATATAATTTTTTTCGCATCAGAATTTGAGTAATGCAATAGAGAAGAAAAGTGCAAATCTTAGAGAAAATTGTGAAGAGTTCTCTCTTTTATTAGAAAATTTAGATTCAATCATTTTTTTTTAATCTAATTGTCATCAAAACTTAATTTTTAAATAAAAAAAAAGAAAGAGATGAATAGGTTGATTTGATAATATTTTTAATTTATTTTAAAATTGCAATTATTGTTGTCCGGATTTGATGAGTTTGATTTTTCAAAAATAAAGATAAGATTTTAGAAAATCAAAGTCAGCAGCAGATGTAATGCATCGATCAAGTTTTGTTGATTCTAATGTTATTTTAATAATTGTAATGCATAGATAAAGTGTCGATTTTATAATAATATGGGATTAGATGTGAGATAACTAAATGCATGAGAATTAGATGCTCTGTATGTAAATTTTCATTTATTGTTTTATAATTGAAACATTATTTGCTGCGCTGGAGGNGAAGTTTTGTTGATTCTAATGTTATTTTAATAATTGCAATGCATAGATAAAGTGTTGATTTTATCATAATATGGTATTAGATGTGAGATAACTAAATGCATAAGAATTAGATGCTCTGTATGTAAATTTTCATTTATTGTTTTATAATTGAAACATTATTTGCTGCGCTGGAGGCTGCTCAAATGACTAAATAATAGTATAGATTTTGCTTGTCTTGATCGCCCACTTTCATTGAATCGATCGAGCCGCCACCGTAGGCCTGATTGTCTTGATCGACCACTTTCGTTGACATGATGGATTGGCTGCCTCCAGCCCGATCGGTAAATCGACCACCTTCCATTGGCTCGAACGATCAGTCGCCATCGGTTTGATCATATTGATCGACCACTCCATTTGACTCGATTGGACGGTCGCGACCGGCCCAATCATCTATATCGACCACTCCAGTCGACACGATCAAACAGACGCCTCCTCGCTTATTATTTTTCAAANCTTTTCATTTATTGTTTTATAATTGAAATATTATTTGCTGCGCTGGAGGCTGCTCAAATGACTAGATAATAGTATAGATTTTGCTTGTCTTGATCGCCCACTTTCATTGAATCGATCGAGCCGCCACCGTAGGCCTGATTGTCTTGATCGACCACTTTCGTTGACATGATGGATTGGCTGTCTCCAGCCCNCGCTCAAATGACTAGATAATAGTATAGGTTTTGCTTGTCCACCGTAGGTCTGATTGTCTCGATCGACCACTTTCGTTGACATGATGGATTGGCTGTCTCCAGCCCAATCGGTAAATCGACCACCTTCTATCGGCTCGAATGATCAGTCACCACCGGTCTGATCATATTGATCGACCACTCCATTCGACTCGATTGGACGGCCGCGACCTGCCCAATCATCTATATCGACCACTCCAGTCGACACGATCAAACAGACGCCTCCTCGCTTATTATTTTTCAAANCTATTTTACCTTTCCTCCAGCTTTGAGAACAGGTGGTATGCAAGGAGGATAAATATTGAGAAGCATAAGTATTAAAATAATACCAAAGTAAAACTAAATGAATGTTGCAGAAACAAACTTTCAAGTTTCCAAAGAACATTGATACATGTTAAAAAATGCAACAGCATCTCCAACAACATCTCCGAAGGGGCAAAACTTCCTGAGCTTTTGGGAAACCTGTTGAAGTGATAAAGTACATAAATGCAATAGTATCTCCAAAGGGATCAATCCTTATGTATTTTACCTTTCCTTCAGCTTTGAGAACAGGTGGTCTGTAAGGAGGAGAAATAATGTTTCCAAAGCATCTCCAAAGTTTTGAGAACAGTTGGTATGCAAGGAGGACAAAAAATGAGAAGCGTAAGAATTGAAGTAATACCAAATTAAAACTAAATGAATGTCGCTGAAACAAACTTCCAGGTTTCCAATTGTGTAAATGTAGAAGTCTTCAAGATATTTACTAGATGGTTGTTTGTAAGCATTCAAAATGCAGTGTGGAAACAAACTGTTNTTCTTACATAACACTTGGAAAACATATGTTATTGTTTTGAAAAGCTAAAGGAAAGAAGCATAGTATTCTTCACAAAAAAAATTCTGATCTAGAAGCAATAGCCGAACCACATATGAATCACCAGTGAACACGTAATGCTTCTCATTATGATATGTCTACCATTATAAAGCAGTCCCAAAAATTCTGGTTCTATAAGCAATAGCCGAACCACATAATGATTCACCACACAATGCACGTAGAACTAAATTTCACAACAAAACACTTATATCAGATCTCATATTATCATCCATAGAAAAAAAAACAAATATATAGATGCAATATGCGAGACCACACCGTGATTTTACCAAAACCCTGCAAAGCTAGGTTTCACTAAAAAATCCAAATAAATCTAAAATAAACTTGAGTAAATATAAGATAAGAGGCGAACCAGAAGATAATATGAAATAATAGAGAGAAGATACTCAGAGATAANGAAAAAGATATGATAACCACAGTAATCAATTTCACTTTTGACTATATTGAGTACACAAAATTTACCATAGAGAATGACATGTAATGCGGGTCATTTATAATCTTTGTTGGAGTTCCCTTGAATGTTGGATCCACTAGCTTAATAATCTTTACTGACAAACTAATAGAGCCTTAAACTCCAATGTGAAACATCCACTATTTTTCTCAGATGAATGTTAAAATTACTCCATCACTCATCTTATTGATTCATTCTGTGATAAAATGTAGAGAGTTATTGTTAACACCTCTCTGATTATCATTCTCGAGGACCCATGTAGTCCACGGTTCCTATGTAATTCATCAAGAAGATTTAAAAATATATGTTGTATCATATGAAACATGTTTTTGAATCTTGTAGAGTGTTCTTATAGTAGCTCCCCAACTCATTTATCGAAAATGTAATTAGATATCATGAAAGGAGTTCAATCAACCTATGAGTTGTAGTACTCATATAACATACAAACTGCTATCACAATTTTCTTTTTGCGTCTTTCTCTTTGTGAGTCCATGCTAAAGAACTGTTATATATAGGTGATACATGTCAATCTCACGGCATTAAAAAATATCAAAAAATGAAATCACAAAGCGTACAATAAGAAGAAATAAGTATAAAATAACAAATAGTTTCCTCCCACAAAAAAAAAAAAAACATCCAAATCAGAAATTTGATAAAACTACATGAAAATAAATCGAATTAATGCAATAATAACTGTATAAAATCAAATGTCTTGCTAGCAAAAAAAGAATTGTCAATAATTGACCTTATCGTTGAGGGCTATCTTCATAAAGATCTGTATACAGGTGGGACCCTCCAGCAACTTCAACGAGTTCAGATATAACGACATGAGCTCATAGATTTCGGGAGTTGTCTCAATAACTTAAACAAAGTCATCTACTGAGTTCGCATTTGAAGGCCCAGGCTCACTAGCGCATGAAGCCACCAGTTTTGATAATTTGCTTTTGATGAAGGCAACTCCTTTTTTTCTCTTTCTACCCTAGCGCAATTATACTTGCATGTCGACTCCAGTTCATTTTGGTTTGGGCTTGGGCCTCCAACGGAGCAAGTTACCTTCTTGGTATCCAAATCCTCTGGCCTGCCTCCAAACCCCTGCTCACTAAGGGTCTAAGCATGACTCCACGCTGCCACAACTCCACCAAACATACAGTCCAACTTCTCTTCTAGATCAGGGACAATTCCACTAAATTTGATTTTTTAGTTGGCTGACACTGCCTGCAACATACATGCAAGTTTATTACTTCAAATAGTTTAGGAGGATAAAGTAATGAAAAGCAAGTCTTCATTAAGTTGTTACGTCCAATTTCTTAGCCCACCATTCCTTCAAAGCATTAACAGTGCATTATAATTCCTTTCATAATTTCTAGTTCTTGTTCAGTTGATCACACTTACTCTTAAGTTGCAACCTATCGNGCTCCTTAAGCTTAACGAACGAGCTGAACACGAGCTAATTAACGAGCCTAACACGAGCTGTTTGCGAACAACGAGCCAGATTGACATCCCTAACAGCAAAGCTCCTTCAAATGTTTTGTGGTGGAAAAAACAATAAAGCCCGAGTTTTAAAATGGCAAGTGGAAATAATTTCATAGAACGTTGAAAAATATTATCTTACCCAACGAAACAGAATCTACGACAATAGAATGAAAATTAAAAGACTTATTAAAGCAGAGTCTTGGGGCCCGTTTGGGCTGCTTACAAGTGCGGGACATTTTTTAGAACACTGTGGTGGCGTTTTGATTGTGTGTTTTGTCTGTTTATCCGAAAACACAGTTCCATTTTTGCACTAAACGCATGCCACGGGTCGAACCCCGCGGTCGACCCGCGGGCCGCGTTTCAGGATAACCTGCTTATCCTGAAATACACAAGCTGCCTCAAACGCACCTTTAATCTAAACATTTATAAGTAGCGTTATTTCNTGTCTATGATTTACAGCATTATTAGTTTCTGCCACCTGCATCACTATAAAAAGGTAGCATTGTAGCAGCGAAATTCTTACCCTCCCCAAGGACATGCTCATAAACAAGCCCAGCCCAACCATTGATCCAACAAAACATACCATTACATGATTCAATGGTAGCAAGCTTGCATACTACATTCAAACAGGCATGTCAAAAGCCTTTATACAACAATTTAAAAGCTCCAATACTTTAAAAGCCTCCATATAATAATTTAAAAGCCTCCATATAACAATTTAAAAGCCTCAAAATGATGGGCAAACCAGCACTTATATGAGGCACCAAACCCCCTTAAAAACAGTAAATGATACATCCACAAAGAGATTAAAGCTGATAGTGTTAGATGTGCAAATACCCAAGGGCCAAAAGATAGCAAATTTCTTTATTAAACCATATGAAATTATCTAAGGCATCATTTTAAAATGGTTGCAAGTATTCATATTCTTAGCTTAAAATGGTTGCAAACTTGTGTTGCCTTCCAAAATTAAAAGTAAGAATAATCATATAAGACATCATTTCATATTATCATCTTAAGATGGTTGCAAACTTGTGTTTCCTTTCAAAATTAAGAGTAAAAATAATCATCTAAATGCAGATTCTGAAGCTATTGTTGTTATTGGAATTGATAATATATCCCTAGTCATTATTGATAAGCAAGAATACTTGAGAGTGTTAAACTTCCACCACTCAAGAATATCAAAATGTTCATTATTGACCAAAAAAGACCCTCCTCTAGATAGACTTGTAAATCTGATTTTGATGGTTGAATAGAACCAGATGAAACAACAAAATCAGAAAATGCAAACATGCAATCAAAACTTTGTGAATTAACTAAATCACTTGACAACTCCGAAGAAATATTGCCACTTGCAGAACTGGAACTAGCAATATCGCTTGCATACGTATTATAAATTTCCAACAAAACATCCTCAACTTATTTAATTTTGGGGTTTGATTCAACAGGTGTATACATCTTGGAAAAACTCGAATGTATGAACTTCATTTTCAAACGTGCATCCAAAACAACTGCAACAGACATTAGGAGATTGCACTCACCCCAATATTTATCAAATTTACCTCTCATAGCAAAAGCCATGTTCCTCATATAGTCATCGGAGGAAGTCGATTCATCCAACAATAATTTATTTATATGGAAAACAGCAGGTAAAAAAAATAATTGAGGTCGGGTTGGAAGAACTGAAATCATTTTTAATCACGTTAATAAAAATAATAAAATTCATTATATGCATAAAATCACAGAAAAATCACAATTGAGGCTGTGTAAAAAGAACCTGAAATCATTTTTGTCACATTATTAAAAACTACAAGAAATTTTCTGATTTTGTCATATTTCTCCCAATCTAAATATGAAGGCAACCAACTGAAATTGTTATCTTGATTTGCATAGTAAGCGAACAACTTCCAAAAAACAAAAACAGATTCTAGCATTAAGATTGTAGAGTTCCATCTTATTGGGACATCTATGCACAAACCCTTTGATGTTGATATCTCTAATTGTTTGGATATCTCAACAAACCTATGCAACCTTGTCGGCGACTTCTTCAGATATTTGATAGACTTTTTAATGTTATAAATGATGTCATTAATCTCTCTCAAACCAACTTACACCATAATATTTAATATATGTGCACAACAACGAACATGAAGAAATATCCCTTAAAATGCAATTTCCTTCTTGTCATAAAATTTGATTGGAGCAAGCTAGCATCAACATCATTATTACTAGCGCTATCTAAAGTGATAGTGGATACATTGTCTTGTATCTTCCAATCTAACAAGCAATCACAAATGACATCACAAATGAATGTGTCAGTATGAGATGGATCCAATTCAATGAAGTTAATAATTCATTTTTGCATCTTCCAAGACTGATCAATGTAATAAACAGTTAGACACATATATCCAATTGTTTGATTGGAAGTCCAACAATAAGAGGTTAATGAAAACCTATGAATATCCCTAAATTTATTTTTGAGCTTCTCTTTTTCGAACTCATAAATCTTCATGAAATCAGTTTTTATCGTGTTCCTTGAAACTTTCTCGTAATTTGGGTTCATAGACTTCAATAAAATGTTAAACTATGTATGTTCAACAATATTAAAAGGATACTCATGCCTATAATCATTTTGGAGATTAACTCTCTAACCTTATGTTGATCATAACTTTTTTGGATCGTGAAAAACTGGAATCTCAACATCTGCATCAAAATCAGTTGGCATAAAATTCAACATTTTCTGTCTTTTTTCAGAAAGATCAACGACTTCCTTATTTTTAGCTTTGATTTGTCCACATTCCCTCACCTGATGTAGAAGTTGAGAAGTAGTTCCTGTTTTAGATTTTTGAAATTTTGATGCTCATTATTCTCATTCCCTCACTCACATCTCTTACCTTATATTTTAGAAAAATTGGTGGCATATTTCCTCACCTGCAATGCTGATCTACATAACTTGAACTCAAGTATTCATATACGATCTTGCTCTATAAACATAACTTGAACTCAAGAATTCATAAACTTGATAAGCAAGAACTTAGCATTCATTTTCTTGCTTATAAACATGCACAGATCTTGTTCTATAAACATTATTGTAGCATATATGATGCTGACTACGTGAAATCATAGACGAAAATACAAGAACGTCAACTGGATCTCTACATCAACTAATAAAATAGGAGAAATTAAACATTGCTCTGATAATAAACGGCCTAGAAAACCACATAAGATCTCTACACCAATTTATATTAGCTTGCTTGAAAATCCTAACAGGGAAACATAATGAAAATCCAAGCATGAACTCAAGTATTCATCTTACATAACGCTTGGAAAATATATGTTATTGTTTTAAAAAGCTAAAGGAAAGAAGCATAGTATTATTCACAAAAAAAATTCTGATCTAGAAGTAATAGCCGAACCACATATGAATCACCAGTGAACATGTAATGCTTCTCATTATGATATGTCTACCATTATAAAGCAGTCCCAAAAATTCTGGTTCTAGAAGCAATAGCCGATCCACATAATGATTCATCACACAATGCACGTAGAACTAAATTTCATAACAAAACACTTATATCAGATCTCATATTATCATCCATAGAAAAAAAAAACAAATATATAGATGCAATATGCAAGACCACACCGCGATTTTACCAAAACCCTGCAAAGCTAGGTTTCACTAAAAAATCCAAATAAATCTAAAATAAATTTGGGTAAATATAAGATAAGAGGCTAACCAGAAGATAATATGAAATAATAGAGAGACGATACTCAGAGATAACACCTAGGTAGCCAAACGAGCGACCAAACAAGAATACCGAGCAATCGAGCGAAGACTAACTATCCGAAGAGATATACAAGTAGATATTAGAAGACTAACGGAGACGACAAACCCTATGTTGCGGTCGTCCGCTGAAAGGATTTTCGAGAAAAGAACGAGAAGAGTTAGATGGAGAGTGGGAGAGGCAACCGAAACTGAGAAAGTTCAAGAGAGGAATGGGGAGGCGGGGTTAGGGTTCTTTCTAGCTACTATATATGTTATAATATTTTAATTATAAAANGAGACGACAAACCCTATAATGTTGCGGTCGTCCGTCGAAAGGATTTTCGAGAGAAGAATGAGAAGAGTTAGATGGAGAGTAGGAGAGGCAGCCGAAACTGAGAAAGTTCGAGAGAGGAATGGGGAGGCGGGGTTAGGGTTCTTTCTAGCTACTATATATGTTATAATATTTTAATTATAAAATTAATATTATATTATTATATAAATATATAATACTTATATAAGTATTAGTATTATATTATTATTAATATTTTGTTGTATATAATAATTTATAGAATTAAATTTTATAAAATATGACATATTATTTAAAAAAAACTAATTAATTAAAATTTATAATATTTATTATGTATATATTTATTTAATTATTTAGTTTTGAGCCANTAAAAAAACTAATTAATTAAAATTTATAATATTTATTATGTATATATTTATTTAAGTATTTAGTTTTGAGCCAATTCGAGTCGAACACAAGCGAACAAACTTATGTTCGTGTTCGGCTCATTTACATTTCGAGCTTAAAAATTTATTCGTGTTCGACTCGTTAAGCTTAACGAACGAGCTGAACACGAGCTAATTAACGAGCCGAACACGAGCTGTTTGCGAACAACGAGCCAGATTGACATCCCTAACAGCAAAGCTCCTTCAAATGTTTTGTGGNTTTTACATTTCGAGCTTAAAAATTTATTCGTGTTCGGCTCGTTAAGCTTAACGAACGAGCTGAACACGAGCTAATTAACGAGTCAAACACGAGTTTTTTGCGAACAACGAGCCAGATTGACATCCCTAACAACAAAGCTCCTTCAAATGTTTTGTGGTGGAAAAAACAATAAAGCCTGAGTTTTAAAATGGCAAGTGGAAATAATTTCATAGAACGTTGAAAAATATTATTTTACCCAACGAAACAGAATCTACGTGACGGTTTTCACGGCAATAGAATGAAAATTAAAAGACTTATCAAAGAAGAGTCTTGTGGCCTGTTTGGGCCGCTTACAAGTGCGGGACATTTTTTAAAACGCCGTGGTGCTATTCTGATTGTGTGTTTTGCCTGTTTATCCGAAAACACAGTTCCATTTTTGCACTAAACGCATGCCGCGGGTCGAACCCCGCGGTCGACCCGCGGGCCGCGTTTCAGGATAAACTGCTTATCCTGAAATACACAAGCTACCTCAAACGCACCTTTAATCTAAACATTTATAAGTAGCGTTATTTCAATTTTGATAAATGTCGGTGATTCAANATACGTGACGCTTTTCACGGCAATAGAATGAAAATTAAAAGACTTACCAAAGAAGAGTCTTGTGGCCCGTTTGGGCCGCTTACAAGTGCGGGACATTTTTTAAAACGCCGTGGTGCCATTTTGATTGTGTGTTTTGCCTGTTTATCCGAAAACACAGTTCCATTTTTGCACTAAACGCATGCCGCGGGTCGAACCCCGCGGTCGACCCGCGGGCCGCGTTTCAGGATAAACTGCTTATCCTGAAATACACAAGCTACCTCAAACGCACCTTTAATCTAAACATTTATAAGTAGCGTTATTTCAATTTTGATAAATGTCGGTGATTCAATTCATCTCTAGTTGATGCAATTTCTTTGATGTAGAGATTGATGATTCTAGCTGACAAAGAACAATCATCAAAATCTAGTTAAGGGTCTATCTGGGGCAGCTGCAGCTTATTAATAAGCTACTGATAAGCAGTTAAGTTACTGTGCAGCAGCTGATCCAAATAAGTTGATTGGCTGTTTGATTTGTGTTGTTGGAAAACTACTGTTTTGCAGTTGTTTCTCAATAAATGACCATTTTGCCTCTATGCAGTAATATTGTGTGCAACAAAATTTTCGTAGTAATATATTTGAGACTTGAGAAACAAACATCTGCTTAAGAATAATATAAAAAATAAGATATACACCTAACTTAATAGTGAGTATCATGATTATTTCAATAAGAAAAAAAGACTATTAAAATAACACTTAATAATATGATAATAGTAATTTTAACTGCGTATGTCAGTAGCTATGTCATCCTCTAGGGATAGTTTGCACCCCTGCTCACTCTCGACGGTTGATTCTTTGCATCTATCTGCCCACCGGAAGAAGTCATAGTTCTTTGTGATTCACCACGGGCACCTGTGGAATTGCCTCTTGTAGCTATGTGGCTGACGTGACATTAACAAGAAAGTCTGAAGTATGCAGTAGTAGAGAAATCCTTGGGAGGTCTCTAAAATCCTAGAGCTCATCTTTCATGAATACTTTAAAAGATAATCCATTTGGTATAACAAAAGTATAAATTATGAAAAGTAATAATCAATTATAGTTTTGTGCGGGTGCGAGGTTTCAGAGAACTCAATACACTAACCAATAAATCTATCACCACCAGAAGACAACAAGCCTTATCAAACAAGAGTTCTTGGTTGTCTTCAGCTCACGTAGTATCAAGTTTGTGTGTGTTACATATTCATATCACCGAAAAGGGTCATCCAAAAGTACCTAAGAAATCGTTGCATTGAAAAGAAAAGTGATATTTGGTTGCCCTCATCAGGATTTCAAATGTGATACAAACCTTACAGCGACTGACAAGGCATCCAAAAAAACCCACAAAATCAAACGTTTTATCATGGACCTCAAAAACCTACCAAAAAAAACAAAGAAATGGAAAAAGGAAAAAAATAATAATAAATACCGTGATAATTATAAAATATAAAATATAAATAATACAAGTAACATAAAATAAACATAAAATTTATAAAATAAAGNGGCATCCAAAAAAACCCACAAAATCAAATGTTTTATCATGGACCTCAAAAACCTACCAAAAAAAAACAAAGAAATGGAAAAAGGAAAAAAATAATAATAAATACTGTGATAATTATAAAATATAAAATATAAATAATACAAGTAACATAAAATAAACATAAAATTTATAAAATAAAGAAGAGTCATCCAATCAACAACCAATAAGGTGTCTGCAATCCGCTCTCTCAATTCAACCATTTTCGCCCTTTGACATCCTTGGTGTAACCTTCCTGTGATTCCACTTATGGCTATGGTATTGATTGTCCTACGTGATAGTCAGAAGCTTTTAGTAGGACCTGTAAATGGTCATCATCAGCCATGCTGAATTTTACATCAGCTTGAGAATGATGTCATCGAATATAATTGTGGAGAGTCAATGTAGCCACTACAATCAGCACCTGCTTCGGAAATAGATATTTCGGTATGCCACAAAGTATGACCCAATTTTTCTTCCACACTTTGAATGTTCTTTCAATTACTCCGCGTAAGGAGGAATGCCTTTTGTTAAAAATTTTCTTCCCGCCCCAAGCAACACCATTGGATCTTTCAGAANCAGTAGGACCTGTAAATGGTCATCGTCAGCCATGCTGAAGTTTACATCAGCTTGAGAATGATGCCATCGAATATAATTGTGGAGAGTCAATGTAGCCACTACAATCAGCACTTGCTTCGAAAATAGATACATCGGTATGCCACAAAGTATGACCCAATTTTTCTTCCACACTTTGAATGTTCTTTCAATTACACCGCGTAAGGAGGAATGCCTTTTGTTAAAAATTTTCTTCCCGCCCCAAGCAACACCATTGGATCTTTCAGAANCATCGGTATGCCACAAAGTATGACCCAATTTTTCTTTCACACTTTGAATGTTCTTTCAATTACTCCGCATAAGGAGGAATGCCTTTTGTTAAAAATTTTCTTCCCGCCCCAAGCAACACCATTGGATCTTTCAGAAATCAGAGATCTGATACTTTGTATTTCGACATGGCTTCATATACACCTGTTGTAAGGGATACACAACATCAACCAAATAATATTTATTCGTCCCACAAAGTAATAATTAGTGATGAACTAAAAAAATTATGAATATGATTCATATCTGAGCAAACTTGTAGGTGGGTGAGAGAAGTTGTGCTTTCTATTTCTAGTAACAAATGCAAAAATATGATTGTCGTGGGCGCTTTCTTTCCAACCAGACATTATTAAAGTAAAACACATGTTGAAATCACATACGGACATCACATTCTGTGTCAGTTATCCACATCATTCAATATATGCGACCTTCACATTATTGAACACATGTGCATCCACAAGGTTTTATTTGATTGCTTCAACATAGTTCTATATATTAAAACAAGATATGATAACCACGCTAATCAATTTCACTTTTGACTATATTGAGTACAAAAAATTTACCATAAAGAATAACATGTAATGCGGGTCATTTATAATCTTTGTTGGAGTTCCCTTGAATGTTGGATCCACTAGCTTAATAATCTTTACTGACAAACTAATAGAGCCTTAAACTCCAATGTGAAACATCCACTATTTGTCTCGGATGAATGTTAAAATTACTCCATAACTCATCTTATTGATTCATTTTGTGATAAAATGTAGAGAGTTATTGCTAACACCTCTCTGATTATCATTCTCGAGGACCCATGTAGTCCACGGTTCCTATGTAATTCATCAAGAAGATTTAAAAATATATGTTGTATCATATGAAACATGTTTTTGAATCTTGTAGAGTGTTCTTATAGTAGCTCCCCAACTCATTTATCGAAAATGTAATTAGATATCATGAAAGGAGTTCAATCAACCTATGAGTTGTAGTACTCATATAACATACAAACTGCTATCACAATTTTCCTTTTGCGTCTTTCTCTTTGTGAGTCCATGCTAAAAAACTGTTATATATAGGTGATACATGTCAATCTCACGGCATTAAAAAATATCAAAAAAAAAAATAACAAAGCGTACAATAAGAAGAAATAAGTATAAAATAACAAATAGTTTGCTCCCACAAAAAAAAATATCCAAATCAGAAATTTGATAAAACTACATGAAAATAAATCGAATTAGTGCAATAATAACTGTATAAAATCAATTGTCTTGCTAGCAAAAAAGAAATGTAAATAATTGACCTTACCGTTGAGGGCTATCTTCATAAAGATCTGTGTACAGGTGGGACCCTCCAGCAACTTCAACGAGTTCAGATATAACGACATGAGCTCATAGATTTCGGGAATTGTCTCAATAACTTAAACAAAGTCATCTACTGAGTTCGCATTTGAAGGCCCAGGCTCACTAGCGCATGAAGCCACCAGTTTTGATAATTGGCTTCTGATGAAGGCAACTCCTTTTTTTCTCTTTCTACCCTAGCGCAATTATACATGCATGTCGACTCCAGTTCATTTTGGTTTGGGCTTGGGCCTCCAACGGAGCAAGTTACCTTCTTGGTATCCAAATCCTCTGGCCTGCCTCAAAACCCCTGCTCACTAAGGGTCTATGCACGACTCCACGTTGCCACAACTCCACCAAACATACAGTCCAACTTCTCTTCTAGATCAGGGACAATTCCACTAAATTTGAATTTTTAGTTGGCTGACACTGCCTGCAACATACGGGCAAGTTTATTACTTCAAATAGTTTAGGAGGATAAAGTAATGAAAAACAAGTCTTCATTGGAGAAGTTGTTACGTCCAATTTCTTAGCCCACCATTCCTTCAAAGCATCAACAATGCATTTTATTGGATCCCAACCCAAGCTAGTAGATTTCCATTATAATTCCTTTCATAATTTCTAGTTCTTGTTCAGTTGATCACACTTACTCTTAAGTTGCAACCTATCGTACTCCCATCCTGTCATTTCCTTGAACTTACTCATAATATTTTGTCATCCTTCTTTTTTAAAAAAGGTACTGGACCTATTTTCATGCTCAACCTCCTTAAGATAGATACCACAAATTATGAGTTTGACTTTTCCACCCCACATCACTGAATAACCGACTTATTTAGTCTTAGCCATTTCTTTGCTAATGTTGATCGCCAACATGGAAAAATATTATATATATATATAATTTTGAAATGTAATATTTTATTTTTGGAAAATACGAGACCAAATTAATATCATACATGCAATAGTTTAAATAAACGAGTGCAAAACCACAAATGACATACATATCCCAAGAAATAAACACATTGCTTGAAAGTGAGACTCAATTAAATAAACTAAGGAATTTNTATATATATATATTTGAAATGTAATATTTTATTTTTAGAAAATACGAGACCGAACTAATCTCATACATGCAATAGTTTAAATAAACAAGTACAACACCACAATGACATACATATCCCAAGAAATAAACACATTGCTTGAAAGTGAGACTCAATTAAATAAACTAAGGAATTTATGACATGTTTTAGTCCGCAAAAACCTTTATGTTGACCGACAAATTTTCTCTATTTAATATAAAAGATTAGATATGTTTTATGTTAAGCTGGGTTCTAAAGTTTGTTACAAGGGAAAACATTTAACCAATGTCACCTAAGAAAACTCTCGATTTAGATAAAAAAATATTGTCTTAAAAAATTTCAAAGTTTAGGACTTTTATGGTCGGGCAAAGGAGTATCAAATGGGAAAAGATCAAGNTCTTTATGTTGACCGACAAATTTTCTCTATTTAATATAAAAGATTAGATATTTTTTAGGTTAAGCTGGGTTCTAAAGTTTGTTATAAGGGAAAACATTTAATCAAGATCACCTAAGAAAACTCTCGATTTAGATCAGAAAATGTTGTCTTAAAAAATTTCAAAGTTTAGGACTTTTATGGTCGGGCAAAGGAGTATCAAATGGGAAAAGATCAAGCTTAGAACATTTATTATGGAATCCAAAGAGAGAAAACTAGGGGATGCTACAGATCCTGAGCAGAATCTCGGTGACTTCCCAAGCTATCTTATGAATTAACTTTAATTTCAAGAAAATATTATTATATGTTTCCTCCTACCAATTATATTATTTAGGGCTTACATTTGAATGACACAGTCATATAAATAACATGAAAGATAGAAGGATTTATGTCATAACAAATGACAATCTCAGAGCCTATGACGAGTTAGGGCTTAAATCACGCAATATGGTTGTATAAAGGTCTAAAGATATGTTGAGGATTTATGTCGTACTAGACGAGCTGCCGCGAAGTAATATGGTTCATTATTTAATTCTAAGAAAAGATTACCTGCCAAGTTGCTCTTCTGTACATTCTTGTCGTGCTGCTCATAGAGTTAGCTTCAAGCTCCTCATTGAAGTGATAACTTTTCAAGGTTTAAGGTTTTACAATTTAAGTGACAAGTTTTGTTGTTGTTCAAATGTCTTTAAGGGGGGTTAAAGTTGATTATAACAACACCGGCTAGGATCCCACGATTCCCTCATTCCGTTACCATTATTTTTTTTTGGATTTACTTAGACTAAACAAGTTGTTAAGCTCATTTAAATTGTACAGAACTTGTTAACAACCATAGGTTACCTCATCTGAGGTACTCCCATAAATTCAAAAGGGCATATTATGTTGTTCGTTATTTTGAAAATGTAAACTTAATTTTGAAAATTTGTTTTGCATTTTTCTAGTTTTTTGTTTAGTTTTGCATGCAAAGTAAATAAATGCAGGTAAAAATGTTGTAAGGTAAATAAATAAAAATGCAAGTGCATAAAATGCAAATGTGTAACTGGGCCTCTGCCACCGCTGCATGGTTAATANAACCGTTGCATGGTTAATATCATAAAACATAAGCCACCTAGACCTCAGACGTATACAAGCCCGATGATACATATGTGGCAAAAATAAATTTCTCTAGTTGCTCACAATGATTTAAATACCTTAGAGAATACTTAAATCCTTGAGCATTGGGTCAATTAATGTAGGATGAGTAGTGTAGGGCATTTCAATTCATTTAGGTGAATTATCATGTCTCGAGACATAACTTGGAGGGTCCCTAAAAGTTTTAATTGATGATTTTCTGGAACAAAGCACAATAAGTTCAGTTGTCCTTCAAAATATCCAAAAGGTCACAAAAGTGTTCGAGGCATAAACTTAAACAACTTTGAGTCCTCTTGAACTGTTTCGAGTTCATTTAAACTTATTATGTTGTTTAATTAATCATCTGAAATTAAATTTAAATTGAATGGATTAAACTACCTTGTGTTCANCTGCAAGTATTTATATTCTTAGCTTAAAATGGTTGCAAACTTGTGTTGTCTTCCAAAATTAAAAGTAAGAATAATCATATAAAACATCATTTCATATTATTATCTTAAGATGGTTGCAAACTTGTGTTTCCTTTCAAAATTAAGAGTAAAAACAATCATCTAAATGCAGATTCTGAAGCTACTGTTGTTATTGAAATTGATAATATATCCTTAGTCATTATCGATAAACAAGGATACTTGAGAGTGTTAAACTTCCACCACTCAAGAATATCAAAATGTTCATTATTGACCAAAAAAGACCCTCCTCGAGATAGACTTGTAAATCTGATTTTGATTGTTGAATAGAACCAGATGAAACAACAAAATCAAAAAATGCAAACATGCAATCAAAACTTTGTGAATTAACTAAATCACTTGGCAACTCCGAAGAAATATTGCCACTTGTGGAACTGGAACTAGCAATATCACTTGCATACGTATTATAAATTTCCAACAGAACATCCTCAATTTGTTTAATTTTGGGGCTTGATTCAACAGGTGTATACATCTTGGAAATACTCAAATGTATGAACTTCATTTTCAAACGAGGATCCAAAACAGCTGCAACAGACATTAAGAGATTGCACTCACCCCAATATTTATCAAATTTACCTCTTATAGCAAAAGCCATGTTCCTCATATAGTCATCGGAGGAAGTCGATTCATCCAACAATAATTTATTTATATGGAAAACAGCAGGTAAAAAAATAATTGAGGTCGGGTTGGAAGAACTGAAATTATTTTTAATCACGCTAATAAAAATAATAAAATTCATTATGTGCATAAAATCACAGAAAAATCACAATTGAGGTTGTGTAAAAAGAACCTGAAATCATTTTTGTCACATTATTAAAAACTACAAGAAATTTTCTGATTTTGTCATATTTCTCCCAATCTAAATCTGAAGGCAACCAACTGAAATTGTTATCTTGATTTGCATAGTAAGCGAACACCTTCCAAAAAACAAAAGCAGATTCTAGCATTAAGAATGTAGAGTTCCATCTTGTTGGGACATCGATGCACAAACCCTTTGATGTTGATATCCCTAATTGTTTGGATATCTCAACAAACCTATGCAACCTTGTCGGCGACTTCTTTAGATATTTGATAAACTCTTTAATGTTATAAATGATGTCATTAATGTATCTCAAACCAACTTATATCATAATATTTAATATATGTGCACAACAACGAACATGAAGAAATATCCCTTAAAATGCAATTTCCTTCTTGTCATAAAATTTGATTGGAGCAAACTAGCAGCAACATCATTATTACTAGCGCTATCTAAAGTGATAGTAGATACATTGTCTTGTATCTTCCAATCTAACAAGCAATCACAAATGACATCACAAATGAATGTGTCAGTATGAGATGGATCCAATTCAATGAAATTAATAATTCGTTTTTGCGTCTTCCAAGACTGATCAATGTAATGAGCAGTTAGACACATATATCCGATTGTTTGATTGGAAGTCCAACAATAAGAGGTTAATGAAAACCTATGAATATCCCTAAATTTCTTTTTGAGCTTCTCTTTTTCGAACTCATAAATCTTCATGAAATCAATTTTTATCGTGTTCCTTGAAACTTTCTCATAATTTGGGTTCATGGACTTCAATAAAATGTTAAACTATGTATGTTCAACAATATTAAAAGAATACTCATGCACTATAATCAGTTTGGAGATTAACTCTCTAACCTTTTGTTGATCATAACTTTTTGGATCGTGAAAAACTGGAATCTCAACATCTGCATCAAAATCAGTTGGCATAAAATTCAACATTTTCTGTCTTTTTTCAGAAAGACCAACGACTTCCTTATTTTTAGCTTTGATTTGTCCACATTCCCTCACCTGACGTAGAAGTTGAGAAGTAGTTCCTGTTTTAGATTTTTGAAATTTTGATGCTCATTATTCTCATTCCCTCACTCACATCTCTTACCTTATATTTTAGAAAAATTGGTGGCATATTTCCTCACCTGCAATGCTGATCTACATGACTTGAACTCAAGTATTCATATACGATCTTGCTCTATAAACATAACTTGAACTCAAGAATTCATAAACTTGATAAGCAAGAACTTAGCATTCATTTTCTTGCTTATAAACATGCACAGATCTTGTTCTATAAACATTATTGTAGCATATATGATGCTGACTACGTGGAAATCACAGAAGAAAATACAAGAATATCAACTGGATCTCTACATCAACTAATAAAATAGGAGAAATTAAACATTGCTCTGATAATAAACGGCCTAGAAAACCACATAAGATCTCTACACCAATTTATATTAGCTTGCTTGAAAATCCTAACAGGGAAACATAATGAAAATCCAAGCATGAACTCAAGTATTCATCTTACATAACGCTTGGAAAACATATGTTATTGTTTTGAAAAGCTAAAGGAAAGAAGCATAATATTCTTCACAAAAAAAAATTCTGATCTAGTAGCAATAGCCGAACCACATATGAATCACCAGTGAACATGTAATGCTTCTCATTATGATATGTCTACCATTATAAAGCAGTCCCAAAAATTCTGGTTCAATAAGCAATAGCCGAATCACATAATGATTCACCACACAATGCACGTAGAACTAAATTTCACAACAAAACACTTATATCATATCTCATATTATCATCCATAGAAAAAAAAAACAAATATATAGATGCAATATGCGAGACCACACCGGGATTTTACCAAAACCCTGCAAAGCTAGGTTTCACTAAAAAATCCAAATAAATCTAAAATAAATTTGAGTAAATATAAGATAAGAGGCGAACCAGAAGATAATATGAAATAATAGAGAGAAGATACTCAGAGATAATACCTAGGTAGTCAAACGAGCGATCAAACAAGAATACCGAGCAATCGAGCGGACACTAACTATCCGAAGAGATATACAAGTAGATATTAGAAGACGAACGGAGACGACAAACCCTATAATGTTGCGGTCGTCCGTCGAAAGGATTTTCGAGAGAAGAATGAGAAGAGTTAGATGGAGAGTAGGAGAGGCAGCCGAAACTGAGAAAGTTCGAGAGAGGAATGGGGAGGCGGGGTTAGGGTTCTTTCTAGCTACTATATATGTTATAATATTTTAATTATAAAATTAATATTATATTATTATATAAATATATAATACTTATATAAGTATTAGTATTATATTATTATTAATATTTTGTTGTATATAATAATTTATAGAATTAAATTTTATAAAATATGACATATTATTTAAAAAAAACTAATTAATTAAAATTTATAATATTTATTATGTATATATTTATTTAATTATTTAGTTTTGAGCCAATTCGAGTCGAACACAAGCGAACAAACTTATGTTCGTGTTCGGCTCTTTTACATTTCGAGCTTAAAAATTTATTCGTGTTCGGCTCGTTAAGCTTAACGAACGAGCTGAACACGAGCTAATTAACGAGTCAAACACGAGTTTTTTGCGAACAACGAGCCAGATTGACATCCCTAACAACAAAGCTCCTTCAAATGTTTTGTGGTGGAAAAAACAATAAAGCCTGAGTTTTAAAATGGCAAGTGGAAATAATTTCATAGAACGTTGAAAAATATTATTTTACCCAACGAAACAGAATCTACGTGACGGTTTTCACGGCAATAGAATGAAAATTAAAAGACTTATCAAAGAAGAGTCTTGTGGCCTGTTTGGGCCGCTTACAAGTGCGGGACATTTTTTAAAACGCCGTGGTGCTATTCTGATTGTGTGTTTTGCCTGTTTATCCGAAAACACAGTTCCATTTTTGCACTAAACGCATGCCGCGGGTCGAACCCCGCGGTCGACCCGCGGGCCGCGTTTCAGGATAACCTGCTTATCCTGAAATACACAAGCTGCCTCAAACGCACCTTTAATCTAAACATTTATAAGTAGCGTTATTTCAATTTTGATAAATGTCGGTGATTCAATTCATCTCTAGTTGATGCAATTTCTTTGATGTAGAGATTGATGATTCTAGCTGACAAAGAACAATCATCAAAATCTAGTTAAGGGTCTATCTGGGGCAGCTGCATCTTATTAATAAGCTACTGATAAGCAGTTAAGTTACTGTGCAGCAGCTGATCCGAATAAGCTGATTGACTGTTTGGTTTGCGTTGTTGGAAAACTATTGTTTTGCAGTTGTTTCTCAATAAATGACCATTTTGCCTCTATACAGTAATGTTGTGTGTAACAAAACTGTCGTAGTAATATATTTGAGACTTGAGAAACAAACATCTGCTTAAGAATAATCAAAAAATAAGATATACACCTAACTTAATAGTGAGTATCATGATTATTTCAATAAGAAAAATGACTATTAAAATAACACTTAATAATATGATAATAGTAATTTTAACTGCGTATGTCAGTAGCTATGTCATCCTCTAGGGATAGTTTGCACCCCTGCTCACTCTCGACGGTTGATTCTTTGCGTCTATCTGCCCACCGGAAGAAGTCATTGTTCTTTGTGATTCACCACGGGCACCTGTAGAATTATCTCTCGTAGCTATGTGGCTGACGTGACATCAACAAGAAAGTCTGAAGTATGCAGTAGTAGAGAAATCCTTGGGAGGTCTCTAAAATCCTAGAGCTCATCTTTCATGAATACTTTAAAAGACAATCCATTTGGTATAAAAAAAGTATAAATTATGAAAAGTAATAATCAATTATAGTTTTGTGCGGGTGCGAGGTTTCAGAGAACTCAGTACACTAACCAATAAATCTATCACCACCAGAAGACAACAAGCCTTATAAAACAGGAGTTCTTGGTTGTCTTCAACTCACGTAGTATCAAGCTTGTGTGTGTTACATATTCATATCACCTAAAAGGGTCATCCAAAAGTACCTAAAAAATCATTGCATTGAAAAGAAAAGTGATATTTGGTTGCCCTCATCAGGATTTCACATGTGATACAAACCTTACAGCGACTGACAAAGCATCCAAAAAAACCCACAAAATTGAACGTTTTATCATGGACCTCAAAAACCTACCAAAAAAAACAAAGAAATGGAAAAAAGGAAAAAAATAATAATAAATACCGTAATAATTATAAAATATAAAATATAAATAATACAAGTAACATAAAATAAACATAAAACTTATAAAATAAAGAAGAGTCATCCAATCAACAACCAATAAGGTGTCTGCAATCCGCTCTCTCAATTCAACCATTTTCGCCCTTTGACATCCTTGGTGTAACCTTCCTGTGATTCCACTTATGGCTATGGTATTGATTGTCCTACGTGATAGTCAGAAGCTTTCAGTAGGACCTGTAAATGGTCATCGTCAGCCATGCTGAAGTTTACATCAGCTTGAGAATGATGCCATCGAATATAATTGTGGAGAGTCAATGTAGCCACTACAATCAGCACTTGCTTCGAAAATAGATACATCGGTATGCCACAAAGTATGACCCAATTTTTCTTCCACACTTTGAATGTTCTTTCAATTACTCCGCGTAAGGAGGAATGCCTTTTGTTAAAAATTTTCTTCCCGCCCCAAGCAACACCATTGGATCTTTCAGAAATCAGAGATCTGATACTTTGTATTTCGACATGGCTTCATACACACCTGTTGTAAGGGATATACAACATCAACCAAATAATATTTATTCGTCCCACAAAGTAATAATTAGTGATGAACTTAAAAAAATTATGAGTATGATTCATATCTGAGCAAACTTGGAGGTGGGTGAGAGAAGTTGTGCTTTCTATTTCTAGTCACAAATGCAAAAATATGATTGTCGTGGGCGCTGTCTTTCCAACCAGACATTATTAAAGTAAAACACATGCTGAAATCACATACTGACATCACATTCTGTGTCAGTTATCCACATCATTCAATATATGCGACCTTCACATTATTGAACACATGTGCATCCACAAGGTTTTATTTGATTGCTTCAACATAGTTCTATATATTAAAAAAAGATATGATAACCACACTAATCAATTTCACTTTTGACTATATTGAGTACAAAAAATTTACCATAAAGAATGACATGTAATGCGGGTCATTTATAATCTTTGTTGGAGTTCCCTTGAATGTTGGATCCACTAGCTTAATAATCTTTACTGACAAACTAATAGAGCCTTAAACTCCAATGTGAAACATCCACTATTTGTCTCAGATGAATGTTAAAATTACTCCATCACTCGTCTTATTGATTCATTCTGTGATAAAATGTAGAGAGTTATTGCTAACACCTCTCTGATTATCATTCTCGAGGACCCATGTAGTCCACGGTTCCTATGTAATTCATCAAGAAGATTTAAAAATATATGTTGTATCATATGAAACATGTTTTTGAATCTTGTAGAGTGTTCTTATAGTAGCTCCCCAACTCATTTATCGAAAATGTAATTAGATATCATGAAAGGAGTTCAATCAACCTATGAGTTGTAGTACTCATATAACATACAAACTGCTATCACAATTTTCCTTTTGCGTCTTTCTCTTTGTGAGTCCATGCTAAAGAACTGTTATATATAGGTGATACATGTCAATCTCACGGCATTAAAAAATATCAAAAAATGAAATCACAAAGCGTACAATAAGAAGAAATAAGTATAAAATAACAAATAGTTTCCTCCCACAAAAAAAAAAAAACATCCAAATCAGAAATTTGATAAAACTACATGAAAATAAATCGAATTAGTGCAATAATAACTGTATAAAATCAAATGTCTTGCTAGCAAAAAAGAAATGTAAATAATTGACCTTATCATTGAGGGCTATCTTCATAAAGATCTGTATACAGGTGGGACCCTCCAGCAACTTCAACGAGTTCAGATATAACGACATGAGCTCATAGATTTCGGGAGTTGTCTCAATAACTTAAACAAAGTCATCTACTGAGTTCGCATTTGAAGGCCTAGGCTCACTAGCGCATGAAGCCATCAGTTTTGATAATTTGCTTCTGATGAAGGCAATTCCTTTTTTTCTCTTTCTACCCTAGCGCAATTATACATGCATGTCGACTCCAGTTCATTTTGGTTTGGGCTTGGGCCTCCAACGGAGCAAGTTACCTTCTTGGTATCCAAATCCTCTGGCCTGCCTCCGAACCCCTGCTCACTAAAGGTCTAAGCATGACTCCACGCTGCCACAACTCCACCAAACATACAGTCTAACTTCTCTTCTAGATCAGGGACAATTCCACTAAATTTGATTTTTTTAGTTGGCTGACACTGCCTGCAACATACGGGCAAGTTTATTACTTCAAATAGTTTAGGAGGATAAAGTAATGAAAAACAAGTCTTCATTGGAGAAGTTACGTCCAATTTCTTAGCCCGCCATTCCTTCAAAGCATCAACAGTGCATTTTATTGGATCCCAACCCAAGCCAGTAGATTCCCATTATAATTCCTTTCATAATTTCTAGTTCTTGTTCAGTTGATCACACTTACTCTTAAGTTGCAACCTATCGTACTCCCATCCTGTCATTTCCTTAAACTTACTCATAATATTTTGTCATCCTTCTTTTTTAAAAAAGGTAGTGGACCTATTTTCATGCTCAACCTCCTTAAGATACACACCACAAATTATGAGTTTGACTTTTCCACCCCACATCACTGAAGAAACGACTTATTTAGTCTTAGCCATTTCTTTGCTAATGTTGATCGCCAACATGGAAAAATATTATATATATATATAATTTTGAAATGTAATATTTTATTTTTGGAAAATACGAGACCAAATTAATATCATACATGCANGCACTTCCTTAGGATCATACAATTAGGTTAACTTCCAATTCAAAATAATTTTTATGGTACCCCACTCGTGGATCAATTAAAATATGAGAGCTGAACTTATAATTTTCTGATTTTTATTTAATTTTTAATAATTTTCTTAACCCAAAAATAGGAATTTTCAATGTTAATNCCACTACCTTAGGATCATACAATTAGGTTAACTTCCAATTCACAATAATCTTTATGGTACCCCACTCATGGATCAATTAAAATATGAAAGCTGAAATTATAATTTTCTGATTTTTATTTAATTTTTAATAATTTTCTTAACCCAAAAATAGGAATTTTCAATGTTAATTCATTAATTAATCAAGGTAAAGTTTCTGTAGTTAAGAAAAATGGCGGAGATTCACCTAGGCCAGAGGACCACTTGGACCAAATTTTATAATTTTTTGAGTTATATTTGATTATTTATTGATTTTAGTGATTAATTAAATATAAAATATAATTTAATTTCAAATTTTACTTTNAGTAAGCTACAAACTTCCTAGCTAAAGCGCACTACCTTAGGATCATACAATTAGGTTAACTTCCAATTCACAATAATTTTTATGGTACCCCACTCATGGATCAATTAAAATATGAAAGCTGAAATTATAATTTTCTGATTTTTATTTAATTTTTAATAATTTTCTTAACCCAAAAATAGGAATTTTCAATGTTAATTCATTAATTAATCAAGGTAAAGTTTTTGTAGTTAAGAAAAATGGCGGAAATTCACCTAGGCCAGAGGACCACTTGGACCAAATTTTATAATTTTTTGAATTATATTTGATTATTTATTGATTTTAGTGATTAATTAAATATAAAATATAATTTAATTTCAAATTTTACTTTTTATATTTTTCTTTAGTCTCTCTAAGTTCAGAGAACTCGAAGAAACAAACCTTTATTTTTTTAATTTCTATTTTATTTATTATAATTATTTTAATGAAAAAATGAAGGAAAAACCATTTTTAGCATTTAAAAATACATAAATATTTTATANCCCTTTTTTTTTCTATTTTATTTATAATAATTATTTTAATGAAAAAATGAAGGAAAAATCATTTTTAGCATTTAAAAATACATAACTATTTTATAAAAATTAGGAAAAATATTTTAAAGTGTCCCAAGCATTTTTCAGACTCGCAGCTCGTGGTGAACAAAATAAGTAAAAGAAATTGAAGCTAGAGACGAGACAATGGAAAAATAATTGAACAAGACCAAGGTACAATTTGAAAATTCGAGCAGCTCCAGATTGAGCACTTCGACTGGGAGAAAACCTATGAAGTTGATTTGTTGTTCTAGTGTGTTTGTCTGGGGAACAGAGAACCATAGTTCCTCGGCCGACCAGTCATAGAAGAGCTCAAGACTATGGCGATTTGGAGCAAGAAGACTAAAAGCTAGATAGACCCACACNATATTTTATAAAAATTAGGAAAAATATTTTAAAGTGTCCCAAGGGTGTTAGGGCCCTTATCATCAAATCAGACTCGCAGCTCGTGGTGAACCAAATAAATAAAAGAAATTGAAACTAGAGACGAGACGATGGAAAAATAATTGAACAAGACCAAGGTACAATTTGAAAATTCGAGCATCTCCAGATCGAGCACTTCGACTGGGAGAAAACCTATGAAGCTGATTTGTTGTTCTAGTGTGTTTGTCTGGGGAACAGAGAACCATAGTTCCTCGGTCGACCAGTCATAGAAGAGCTCAAGACTATGGCGATTTGGAGCAAGAAGACTAAAAGCTAGATAGACCCACACNGAAATTCGAGCAGCTCCAGATCGAGCACTTCGACTGGGAGAAAACCTATGAAGTTGATTTGTTGTTCTAGTGTGTTTGTCTGGGGAGCAGAGAAACATAGTTCCTCGGTCGACCAGTCATAGAAGAGCTCAAGACCATGGCGATTTGGAGCAAGAAGACTAAAAGCTAGATAGACCCACACATTAAGTATTTAAAAACAGGAGACTTCACAGTGGAAGTCATGAATCTAAGGAGGTTAAGGTACAATCTACACAGTACCTATTGATGGAGGGAACTCTCTTAGAAGTCGACAACATTGATGCACCTAAGGTGCATTAAGAGGAGAGGCAGAAGCCATCCTCCAGGGCATCCACTCCGTAGAATGTGGTAGACATTTCGGAGAAATGATGTTGGCTCACCACATCCAGTGACAAAGATATTTCTAGCTGACACTATTTAAGGATGCAGAAGCATACGCCAGATGTTGTGAGCAGTACCAGAAGTATGGTCCACTACAACACTGACTGATTCACAAATTGTAACCGATCACTAACTCGTGGCCCTTCACTGTATGGGATCTAGATATTCTAGGACCTTTTCAACCCTCCAAAAAATAATGGTGATTCCTCCTGGTGGCTGTAAATTACATTTCCTAGTGGATCGAGGCCAAATCCATCACCCGAATCACGACAAGAGTTGTTTGAAACTTTATGTTGATCGACTTAATTTGTGCGACCTGCCACTTGTGATCATCACGGATAACGGTACATAGTTAACAAACAAAAATGTCTAGATTTTTAGTCATGAACAAGGAAGAAACTCAAAATTTGCCTCAATTCATCATTATAGAACCAATAGTCAAGCTGAGGTGGCCAATAAAATTATCCTCAACTTACCAAGGAAGAAGGTAGAAAGAGCAAAGGGCAGCTAGGCAAAGATCCTCCCATCTANCCATGAACAAGGAAGAAACTCAAAATTTGCCTCAATTCATCATTCTAGAACCAATAGTCAAGCCGAGGTGGCCAATAAATTATCCTCAACTTACCAAGGAAGAAGGTAGAAAGAGCAAAGGGCAGCTAGGCAAAGATCCTCCCATCTATTTTGTGGGCCATCCAAATAATTCCATCAATTGCAACCAATCAGACGCCATTCATGCTCTCAAACGAAATAAGGGCCATGCTGTCAGTAGAATGTAATCATCACAGTCAAAGAGCCCTCCCAGCTACAATATTTCAAGAAGATGATCTCTGAGNTAAATAACTCCATCAATTGCAACCGATCAGACGCCATTCATGCTCTCGAACGAAATAAGGGCCATGCTGTCAGTAGAATGTAATCATCACAGTCAAAGAGGCCTCCCAGCTACAATATTTCAAGAAGATGATCTCTGAGATAGGTTAAAGGAGAATGACAAGGGAATAATGCTNGTGCCACTTGTGATCATCACGGATAACGGTACATAGTTAACAGACAAAAATGTCTAGATTTTTAGCCATGAACAAGGAAGAGACTCAAAATTTTCCTCAATTCATCATTCTAGAACCAATAGCCAAGCCGAGGTGGCCAATAAAATTATCCTCAACTTATCAAGGAAGAAGGTAGAAAGAGCAAAGGGCAGCTAGGCAAAGATCCTCCCATCTATTTTGTGGGCCATCCAAATTACTCCATCAATTGCAACCGATCAGACACCATTCATGCTCTCGAACAAAATAAGGGCCATGTTGTCAGTAGAATGTAATCATCACAGTCAAAGAGCCCTCCCAGCTACAATATTTCAAGAAGATGATCTCTGAGATAGGTTAAAGGAGAATGACAAGGGAATAATGCTTGCGCTCGACCTCATGGAGAAGGCCCGAATGCAATCGAACTTGATACAAGAAGAGGTCAAGAGGACTGTCTGTTATTATAAGAAACACATACAAGAGAAGGTTTTCTCTTCCTGGGACTTGGTACTGAAAAAGGTAGATCCGACAGAGTGGGGAAAGGAAGTGGAAAAGCTAGAACAAACACGAAACGGGCCCTACATCATCAACCACTAAGTAGGACTCTGGGCAAACAAAATAAAGATGCACATCATAAAAGAGGACCCTTGAGCTTGGAGCGGGGACAACCTCAAAAAANGGGTAGATCCGACAAAGTGGGGAAAAGAAGTGGAAAAGCTAGAACAAACACGGAACGGGTCCTACATCATCAACCACTAAGTAGGACAGTGGGCAAACAAAATAAAGATGCACATCAGAAAAGAGGACCCTTGAGCTTGGAGCGGGGACAACCTCAAAAACTTCTTTCCATTAACCCACTCCTGTAACATGAAAGAGAGTTTGGAATAAAATTTATATTTCCAGTTCCCGCTAGCAATTCAAGATTCTCACCACATACTACATAAATAATATATATATATACATATATATATATATGAATCTAATAAACTATGTACTCGCTAAACAATATAAAAACTTCAAAACAAGAAAGTGGATGCGGAACTAGAGAAAAATTGAAGACTACCAGCCACGGCTCCAAGATTGCCCGACTACACGTGAAAAATTGAAGACTGTCATCTGTAGTGTCAAGATTGCCTGATTGAAGCAGATATTGAAGACAGGAAGATGGTGGTGCCATGTTCGTCCATCTGCATGTAAAAAATTAAGGACTACCAGCCGCAGCGTCAAGATCACCTAACTGAGTAAGAGCTGAAGAGCAACAAATCATGGTGCCAAGATTGCCTAGTTGCATGTGAAAACTGAAGACTGNATGTAGTGTCAAGATTGCCTGATTGAAGCAGATGTTGAAGACAGGAAGATGGTGGTGCCAAGTTCGTCCATCTGCATGTAAAAAATTAAGGACTACCAGCCGCAGCGTCAAGATCACCTGACTGAGTAAGAGCTGAAGAGCAACATATCATGGTGCCAAGATTGCCTAGTTGCATGTGAAAACTGAAGACTGCAGGCCACAGTTTCAAGATTGCCCGATTGAGAAAAAGCTAAAGCTCGACAGACTGTGGTGCCAATATCGCCAGGTAGCACGTAAAAATTGAAGATTGTCAGCCACGTCGCAAAGATCACCTGACTAAGCAGAAGCTGGAGACCGAAATACCATGGTGCCAAGATGGCATAACTGCACGTAAAAATTGGAAATTGCTAGCTGTTGCACTAAGATTACCCGGCTGAGCAAAAGCTGTAGGCTTATAGAACATGGCGCCAAGATCTCCTGGCTACACAATAGAATTGAAGACTGTCAGTTGTGGTACCAATTTCGCTCGACTGATAAGAAGCTGAAGACCTGCAGACCATGGCACTAGGATCACTCGACTGCACATAAAAAATGAAGACAGTCGGTCATGGTGCCAAGATTGTCTAGCTGAGCAAAAGCTAGAGACTGATAGATCATGGTGCCAAGATCGTCCGGCTGNTATCATGGTGCCAAGATTGCCTAGTTGCATGTGAAAACTGAAGACTGCAGGCCATAATTTCAAGATTGCCCGACTGAGAAAAAGCTAAAGCTCGACAGACTGTGGTGCCAATATCGCTAGGTAGCACGTAAAAATTGAAGACTGTTAGCCACGTTGCAAAGATCACCTGACTAAGCAGAAGCTGGAGACCGAAATACCATGGTGCCAAGATGACATAGCTGCACGTAAAAATTAGAAATTGCTAGTTGTTGCACTAAGATTACCCGGCTGAGCAAAAGCTGTAGGTTGATAGAACATGGCGCCAAGATCTCCTGGCTACACAAAAGAATTGAAGACTGTCAGTTGTGGTACCAATTTCGCCTGACTGATAAGAAGCTGAAGACCTGCAGACCATGGCACTAGGATCACTCGACTGCACATAAGAAAATGAANCTGTCAGCCACGTCTCAAAGATCACCTGACTAAGCAGAAGCTGGAGACCGAAATACCATGGTGCCAAGATGGCATAGCGACACGTAAAAATTGGAAATTGCTAGTTGTTGCACTAAGATTACCCGGCTGAGCAGAAGCTGCAGGCTGATAGATCATGGCGCCAAGATCTCCTGGCTACACAAAAGAATTGAAGACTGTCAGTTGTGTTACCAATTTCGCCTGACTGATAAGAAGCTGAAGACCTGCAGACCATGTCACTAGGATCACTTGACTGCACATAATAAAATGAAGACAGTCGGCCATGGTGCCAAGATTGTCTAGCTGAGCAAAAGCTAGAGACTGATAGATCATGGTGCCAAGATCGTCCGGCTGCACTTAAAAATTGAAAATTACTAGCAGTTATGCCTAGATTACCCGATTGAGAAAAATCTGAAGACCGACAGATCAAGGTGCCATGATCACCCGATTGCAAAAAAAAGTGAAGACTGTCACCCACGACTTCAAGATCACCTAGTTGAATAATATCTGGAGACCGACAGACCGTGGTGCCAAGTTTGCGCAGCTGCATGTAAAAATTGAAGACTATTAGCTACAATGCCAAGATCAATCGGTTGAGCAAAAGTTTTGGACTAGCAGATTGAGGTACCAAGATTGCCCGACTGTACATAAAAAATTGAAGACTGCTAACCGCGACACCAAGATCACCTGACTAGGCAAAAGCTGAAGACTAGCGAACTTAGGTGTTGAGATCGATCAACCCCACCTAGGAATGGGTAAGATCAAAATAGCAAGACAACCCAACCCGGCCCAACCTTTGAAGTTTTAATCTTAAGGCAAAATGATATGAATAAGTTCACGATATTATGAATAGTTGGTCGCGACGAAAAACTCACGACTCACAAAGACATTGGCACCACCACAAATTATCTAAACATGAGAAAGGTGGCACGTAACAAACGAAAAAAAGTCCTCTTTTATTTCCTCAAAAATAGGAGTAGCAATCTTTTGCATAAATACTCGTTGGCCCGCTTAGCTAGAATGTGTCAAAACTTCTAAAAAAAATGTATACGACAGCTCTAAAAAATCACTGGTCTGTCATCACGATTGGTTTCGTCTTCACCAGGCTTCTCCGCCTCATCATCGCTGAAATCCAAGAAGAGCGAAGCCAAGTTTTTAATGTTGCCATAATTGGATCCACCAAGCGAGCCTTCATGAAATGCTTGGTGGTGAGAGCAAGACCAAACTGCATTTGATTCACAACTGCCCCCACGAGGTCCCTCCTCCAAACCACTCCCATAACCTTCACTTCCATCTCTTAGTTTTGAGCAGTCACAATAACAAATCTTTGCTTGTTCTCCCCAACCCTAATCTCAAATGTCTGGAGATTTTTAACTTCTTTTTCAGGCGCAGGAGCTCCAACTTGGCTCTCTTTTTATCATCTTTTTCAGACGCAGTCTTTCTTTTCTTCTCCTCATGCATCAAGGCTTTTATCTGATTGTGAGTCATGAAGAGATCTAGGGTGCTGAACTTGTTTGAGGTTTTGCATAGAGATGAGTAGGACATGCCCTCCAGGATAGAGTTCAGGCTATTCAACCACATTCCCTCAGTTAGATAGCATGTTCGACCGCCTCTCTGGTAGGAATGAAAGTAAACCAATATTGTTGTGTATCAACCTTCAAATAGCCACCCCTTGAACTCTCCTAAATGTTGCTAGACCCGTACAATAAGAGAATCCACCCCGGGGACGACCCGCCAGTCTTGAATGAAGGAGGAAGTGGTGCTAGTTCCTCTGCTATGAGCCTCTTCCCCATTGGGTCCCAGTAGACCCTCCCCAAAAGTTCCTTCAAAAAAATCATGTCACCCCTAGAAGAGCAAAAGTTCTGTAGGCGCGACATGTGCTAAGCAACAACCCTCTCCCACAAATTGATATAAGCGACGAGCTCTAATCCTCCTGCCTGACTGACAAGAATGAAGAAACCTCCTCCCCATAAGAAGAGTCCTAAGATCTTGAAGTTTCAAATGGGCTCCAGCAAGGTGCTTTCGCTGTGGTTTTCTCAATAAGTTCAAAAGAAGAAGGGAAGAAAAAGGTAGGAGAAATAATGAAACAAAGATAAAATGCCTTACCAGACCCTCCTTTGATACTTCTTCAAGTGGGAAATGTGTTCGTCTGTCCTTGAAGGCTTGTTTTCTTTGGGTTTCTTTCCCCTAACTTCATTGCTTCAATCCTCTTTCTTTCTCTCTTATCGGATTCCTCCTAAAGACTCTCGGTCATATCCCTAGAGGTACAAGACCAAAGTACCCTGTTGACGATACCCCAATTAGTGAAAGGTAGACGGAGAGTTCTCTCCCTCCATTCATTTCCACATATACGCAAATGTGCTACAACATAATCAACCTCATCATTTCTTAGGTGATGGACTGAACACAGATTCCTCAGCTGCGACGAGATATAGAGATCACGAATTTAGAATGTCAGTCCTTCAACTTGTTCTCAACCTCCTACCCCCAAAGCTTAGGGCTAGACAAGATTAGTTCTCAATCTTCACTGTCGAACTTGAAGCCAAAAAAAATAAGAGAATAGCTCAATTGACCAGGGAATTGTGACTTGTTGTAGGTAGAAAATGAGGTCTTTATGATGAAAATGGAGTTTGGAGTGAATTGAGTTGTGATGATATCGTAGCTATTAAGGATAGACCTCATTTCACTACAAAATGACAACCGCAGCCCACACCTAAATTGTCCAGCGTACAAGACCAAGCTATCACCATAAGTTCCTACTAAACTTTCACCTTTGACAGCCGCACGAAGAGTGACTTCTAGGCTGAAGACGAATGATTTATACAGGACCACAACTTGTTTCTCTAAAATGATGGCTGACATGACAAGAGAGTTCAAACCAAGGAGCTCAGAAGAATACATAGGGGCCATGAAGCGGGGAAGAAGAAGGGCAAAGAAAGGTCATACAAAAAAGAAGGCAAGAATCATTAAAGGGGTTAAAAGGTCTGATTGGTGAACTTATGGCGTGCAAACGAAGCCAAAACACCACAAGGATTGGACAGTCTTTCATCATAGTAAAGCAGGGGAAAGAAGTTAAATCAAAATGCACATATTGATAAAAAATTGAACAAAAACAAAATGCAAATATCTATGTATATCTATATATATTTGATAAAAATAAATGGCGCAAAATCATGCTCAAATGCACATGTTTATTGACAAGTCAAAATATACTCATTACAATTATTAATCCTGAAAGAAAAAAAAAACTTCACAAAATGGTCGGCCACTAACTCGGCCACGACATACCTCAGCTGAGACAAGCACCTGAACATTAGCTCTCCCCCTATCCTATCCTTATGTACACTATCAGTTTCATAACACAAAAAAAAAAAATGAAATCTCCTATCGGACGACAGCTAATTCGATCCTTAAAGACCAAAAACTTTAGGACGACAGCTAATTTAGTCCTTAAAGATGATAATTTCTCTTGAGAAGGCAAAGTTGGAGCTGAACCAGACGGTACCGGAAGGCTAGCTATTCTCGTTAAACCCACCGGTTTGTCATGAAGCAGTCCTCCAGAGTGTGTGGAATCCTCGTCGACCTCAGTCTCTGTAACGACTACAAAGCCAAAGACCCCCCTTTCAGCGGGAGGACGAGTCTTAGAGGCCTCACCAGAGGACAGATCAATCATCTTGTCCATGTCCTAAGTGGTGAACAAGAATGAACCTCCCTCGATATCCTTCCCCCCAACGAAGGTTGAGAAGAGAATTGAGAGACACCAACCGCAGAAGGATCAGGAGTGATCCTCTGATTATGAACCTCTTGAGGTAATAGTTCCGACATAGACTCTCGGCCTTGATCTTCCCCCAAGATCAGAAGGATGTGAGATGAAATGCTCTGACTGGCCCGATCCTCATCTAGAAAATTACTTTCTAAAAAGTAACACATTTTTACCGAAAAATCACTCGTCGCCACAAAAAAATTTCATATTGAACCATAAGTATTCAAATCAGAAGACCCTGCTTCCACCACAAGGTTGAGGGTTTTCCTCTCGTTGATGTCACGTTTCTCGGACAGATCGTCCTTAGAGTTTGGTCTAGCCTTCATTATCATGGCTTGGAATATTGAGGTGCGAGCCTCCTCAATGAAGGACTCACGCAGCTTTCCACCCTCCATACTCTATGTTTCCGAGAATTTAGAATAAAAACTGGAAAAAAATGCTAAGAAGATAAGTATCCCTCCCCATCCGTATATAACTTTGCACCGAACTCAAGAAGTAATTAATATTGTGCATTGAATAGTCATGAATACCACAAACTTGATTCAAAATTTAGATTTCCTTGTCCTTATTAAAACTGACGCAATCAAGGAGTAAGAGAATTGAGGAACTTTAATATGTACATAAAACATGTGTCAGCAAGAATCATAAAGACATCCCGTGGAGGATGAAGGAGGTGGTATGATGTTGTTGAGCTCACGAAACGCGGTTCGAATTAGCCACACAGCAGAGACACAATTCTTCTCCCCCCTCCCCCTTGAAGAATCTTATTGGTCATATCTGGTCTGATGAATTCATCATTTTCTAATTGAAAGAATCAGGAAAAAGAAACAGGCCACTCTACCGACAAAATAGGTGATGTATCCCCTGACCTTGCGATCCCTCGACCATATAGCCGCCTAGTTTGATGGCCTTCTGGCTTGTTGGCCAACTGATGGCCGCCTGACCATATGGCTGCCTGGTCTAGTAACCTTTCTACCCAATGGTGCACAACTTGAGGATAGACCGGCCTAAAGGCCGTCCAACCTTGTTCATCAAATGAACCACTTTATAGGACCCATAGACATAATCAAGATACACCCAAAAATTCCCGCCGTACCTATGTATCATAGGGGTGCAATATGTAGTTGTAACATGATTACCCCAATAAATAAGGGGTCCATCTCATGAACAAAATAGAAAAAAAATTTGTAACAGTTAAAGACGGTACTCCCTATTCCTTAGGTGAAGTCAGTGGCAAATTTTAAGCATTACATATGTTAATACATAAGAATTGGGTGGTATGTATTTAAATTCCTCTTCAAAGGAAGTTGTATTGCAGATGCCGGGTCCTTAGTCCATTGGACACTATGGTTGACCAAAAGCCAATTGCCTACGCAGTTATCAAACCACCAAAGTCTCAGACTAAACTTCAATTTTGTTTAGCCGAATCATTCCGTATGGAAGTTCACTTTTGACTAGTGCTTTTCCGTTATTGTTTTATGAGAGTTCGAAAATAACTAAATTCATAGTTAAATATTGTCTTTGTAGTTTGCTAAATTTAGGACATGGGTCTTTTTCCTCATCGGATCATCCAGTTAGTATTTCTTGTTATAATTATATTATGAATGCAGTGTTTATGCCAGCCGCCCTTGCATGCTTTTTGAGGCAAAATTCAATAAATTAAGAGAGCCCAGAGTTTCATATTTGCATTTTGGAGAAGAAAAGTCATGAGGATTATGGATGCACCAATTCATTATTTTTGTAAATGAGTATTGAGTATTGTTTAAGGTTGTATTCTTTACATATTCAAGTTTGTGTAAATTTAAATTCTCTCATCAAGATTCTATTGTAGACCACGCAGGGAAAAATATTACATTAGGACTCGGAATGTAGAGCTACGTTTGGATTGTAATAGCTTGGAATATGTTCTATATGCATTATTTGTAAAAAAAAAATGAAGTGTTATTCGAGTATTATATGTTGTTATTCGATTATTTTGCGGTGTTATTGAAATATTCCCCCGCGTTACTTAATTTGGGATTGTATTATTCCAATAACATAGTGGAACTTGAAATAACACGGGAATTATGCGAATAACACAACCCCAAATCAAGTAATGCGTGAGAATATCCAATATCACCGCAAAATAATCGAGTAATATTATATAATACTCGAATAACACTTCATTTTTTTACAAATAACACAAACGAAATATTACTGTAGTACAATGAGATATTTCTAACTATTACAATTTGAACGTAGCTCTACGTTCAGAGTCCTGATATGATATTTTTCCACCAAAAGTGTATGGCTATAGTTGTTAAATGCTGACTTCATATTTAATGACCAATGCACAAAATGGATCTACAATGTATAATAATGATGAAGAAACTTCAGGGAAGCTGAAGAATGGGTGCGGACTTCAAGAAAGTCAAATAATGCATGTGCAAAATATTTTTATCTGCTGCCGGGCATTGATGTCCAAGTCCAATCGCTAGTTAGGTTCAATCCATTCAATTTATCTGATGCTCGCACAAGTTATGACCAAATCATTATGCTTCCTACAGATAAAGGAGAGGATGAATGTTATAATTATGAAGGAACTTTTTTTTGTTGAGAATCTTCTTAGTTGGGCTCAAGAATAATGAGCAATTGCTTAGATTTTAGAAGAGGATGAACGTTAGGGTTTATATCAACAACAACCTTATAAAACTTTAACTGAAGTGTTATTATACCTCATATACCTTTACAAATCATTTCCATAGCTTATTGAGCTACACCAAATCCATTTTCAAGGTCTACATGATTAAAAGATCAATGTCTGTCTACATCCTCTATCATCAAAGATAGTATAAAAAAGAGATTAATATTTCTTATAAAGAAGCTTCTCATACTTTCAATGCATTGATTATTGAATTTAAAAAACAGAAAGTTGGATGAAGCATCAGAGTACTAAGAAAAATCAAAATTCTTAGAAAACATGGTCTCAAGTTTGAAAAGAAAAGTCAAATGATAATTTGTTTATTTAGTACTTGAGATTTTTAATTTTAAAGTTGAAATAAACAATATATTGTCTATTTGCAATTTTATTCCGTGAGATTGTGAAGTGTTTCATGTTAAGATTAAATGAGTAGAAGAACAAAATATGGCTTTTGTAAGAGTTATTATAAAAAGCTTCATCATCATTTACAATCATATTATTGATTTTCTTCATTGTAAGATAAAACTTTTAGAAATGAAAGAGTNGAAAACAAAATACGAATATCTATGTATATCTATCTATATTTGATAAAAATAAATGACGCAAAATCATGCTCAAATGCACATGTTTATTGACAAGTCAAAACATACTCATTACAATTATTAATCCTGAAAGAAAAAAAACTTCACAAAATGGTCGGCCACTAACTCGGCCACGACATACCTCAGCTGAGACAAGCACCTGAACATTAGCCCTCCCCCTATCCTATCCTTATGTACACTATCAGTTTCATAACACAAAAAAAAAATGAAATCTCCTATCGGACGACAGCTAATTCGATCTTTAAAGACCAAAAACTTTAGGACGACATCTAATTTAGTCCTTAAAGATGATAATTTCTCTTGAGAAGGCAAAGTTGGAGCTGAACCAGACGGTACCGGAAGGCTAGCTATTCTCGTTAAACCCACCGGTTTGTCATGAAGCAGTCCTCTAGAGTGTGCGGAATCCTCGTCGACCTCAGTCTCTGTAACGACTACAAAGCCAAAGACCCCCCTTTCAGCGGGAGGACGGGTCTTAGAGGCCTCACCAGAGGACAGATCAATCATCTTGTCCATGTCCTAAGTGGTGAACAAGAATGAACCTCCCTCGATATCCTTCCCCCCAACGAAGGTTGAGAAGAGAGTTGAGAGACACCAACCGCAGAAGGATCAGGAGTGATCCTTTGATTATGAACCTCTTGAGGTAATAGTTCCGACACAGACTCTCGGCCTTGATCTTCCCCCAAGATCAGAAGGATGTGAGATGAAATGCTCTGACTGGCCCGATCCTCATCTAGAAAATTACTTTCTAAAAAGTAACACATTTTTACCAAAAAACCACTCGTCGCCACAAAAAAATTTCATACGGAATCATAAGTATTCGAATTAGAAGACCCAGCTTCCACCACAAGGTTGAGGGTTTTCCTCTCGTTGATGTCACGTTTCTCGGGAAGATCGTCCTTAGAGTTTGGTCTAGCTCTCATTATCATGGCTTAGAATATTGAGGTGCGAGCCTCCTCAATGAAGGACTCACGCAGCTTTCCACCCTCCATACTCTATGTTGCCGAGAAATTAGAATAAGAACTAGAAAAAAATGCTAAGAAGATATGTATCCCTCCCCATCCGTATATAACTTTGCACTGAACTCAAGAAGTAATTAATATTGTGCATTGAATAGTCATGAATACCACAAACTTGATTCAAAATTTAGATTTCCTTGTCCTTTGTTACAACTGACGCAATCAAGGTGTAAGAGAATTGAGGAACTTTAATATGTACATAAAACATGTGTCAGCAAGAATCATAAAGACATCCCGTGGANCAGAGTGTGTGGAATCCTCGTCGACCTCAATCTCTGTAACGACTACAAAGCCAAAGACCCCCCTTTCAGCGGGAGGACGAGTCTTAGAGGCCTCACCAGAGGACAGATCAATCATCTTGTCCATGTCCTAAGTGGTGAACAAGAATGAACCTCCCTCGATATCCTTCCCCCCAACGAAGGTTGAGAAGAGAATTGAGAGACACCAACCGCAGAAGGATCAGGAGTGATCCTCTGATTATGAACCTCTTGAGGTAATAGTTCCGACATAGACTCTCAGCCTTGATCTTCCCCCAAGATCAGAAGGATGTGAGATGAAATGCTCTGACTGGCCCGATCCTCATCTAGAAAATTACTTTCTAAAAAGTAACACATTTTTACCGAAAAATCACTCGTCGCCACAAAAAAATTTCATATTGAACCATAAGTATTCAAATCAGAAGACCCTGCTTCCACCACAAGGTTGAGGGTTTTCCTCTCGTTGATGTCACGTTTCTCGGACAGATCGTCCTTAGAGTTTGGTCTAGCCTTCATTATCATGGCTTGGAATATTGAGGTGCGAGCCTCCTCAATGAAGGACTCACGCAGCTTTCCACCCTCCATACTCTATGTTGCCGAGAATTTAGAATAAAAACTGGAAAAAAATGCTAAGAAGATAAGTATCCCTCCCCATCCGTATATAACTTTGCACCGAACTCAAGAAGTAATTAATATTGTGCATTGAATAGTCATGAATACCACAAACTTGATTCAAAATTTAGATTTCCTTGTCCTTATTAAAACTGACGCAATCAAGGAGTAAGAGAATTGAGGAACTTTAATATGTACATAAAACATGTGTCAGCAAGAATCATAAAGACATCCCGTGGAGGATGAAGGAGGTGGTATGATGTTGTTGAGCTCACGAAAAGCGGTTCGGATTAGCCACACAGCAGAGACACAATTCTTCTCCCCCCTCCCCCTTGAAGAATCTTATTGGTCATATCTGGTCTGATGAATTCATCATTTTCTAATTGAAAGAATCAGGAAAAAGAAACAGGCCACTCTACCGACAAAATAGGTGATGTATCCCCTGACCTTGCGATCCCTCGACCATATAGCCGCCTAGTTTGATGGCCTTCTGGCTTGTTGGCCAACTGATGGCCGCCTGACCATATGGCTGCCTGGTCNGTAGCCGCCTAGTTTGATGGCCTTCTGGCTTGTTGGCCAACTGATGGCCGACTGACCATATGGCTGCCTGGTCTAGTGACCTTTCTACCCAATGGTGCACAACTTGAGGATAGACCGGCCTAAAGGCCGTCCAACCTTGTTCATCAAATGAACCACTTTATAGGACCCATAAACATAATCAAGATACACCCAAAAATTCCCGCCGTACCTATGTATCATAGAGGTACAATATGTAGTTGTAACATGATTATCCCAATAAATAAGGGGTCCATCTCATGAACAAAATAGAAAAAAATTTTGTAACAGTTAAAGACGGTACTCCCTATTCCTTAGGTGAAGTCAGTGGCAAATTTTAAGCATTACATATGNGACATAATCAAGATACACCCAAAAATTCCCGCCGTACCTATGTATCATAGGGGTGCAATATGTAGTTGTAACATGATTACCCCAATAAATAAGGGGTCCATCTCATGAACAAAATAGAAAAAAAATTTGTAACAGTTAAAGACGGTACTCCCTATTCCTTAGGTGAAGTCAGTGGCAAATTTTAAGCATTACATATGTTAATACATAAGAATTGGGTGGTATGTATTTAAATTCCTCTTCAAAGGAAGTTGTATTGCAGATGCCGGGTCCTTAGTCCATTGGACACTATGGTTGACCAAAAGCCAATTGCCTACGCAGTTATCAAACCACCAAAGTCTCAGACTAAACTTCAATTTTGTTTAGCCGAATCATTCCGTATGGAAGTTCACTATTGACTAGTGCTTTTCCGTTATTGTTTTATGAGAGTTCGAAAATAACTAAATTCATAGTTAAATATTGTCTTTGTAATTTGCTAAATTTAGGACATGGGTCTTTGTTGATAAGCATCATTTAGTAAGTATTTCTTGTTATAATTATATTATGAATGCAGTGTTTATGCCAGCCGCCCTTGCATGCTTTTTGAGGCAAAATTCAATAAATTAAGAGAGCCCAGAGTTCCATATTTGCATTTTGGAGGAGAAAAGTCATGAGGATTATGGATGCACCAATTCATTATTTCTGTAAATTAGTATTGAGTATTGTTTAAGGTTGTATTCTTTACATGTTCGAGTTTGTGTAAATTTAAATTCTCTCATCAAGATTCTATTGTAGATCACGCAGGGAAAAATATTACATCAGGACTACGAATGTAGAGTTACGTTCGGATTGTAATAGCTTGGAATATGTTCTATATGCATTATTTGTAAAAAAAAAAAAAAAAATGAAGTGTTATTCGAGTATTATATGGTGTTATTCGATTATTTTGCGGTGTTATTAAAATATTCCCCCGCGTTACTTAATTTGGGATTGTATTATTCCAATAACGTGGTGGAAATTAAAATAACACGGNCAGGACTCCGAATGTAGAGCTACAATCGGATTGTAATAGCTTGGAATATATTCTATATGCATTATTTGTAAAAAAAATAAAAAATGAAGTGTTATTCGAGTATTATATGGTGTTATTCGATTATTTTGCGGTGTTATTGAAATATTCCCCCGCGTTACTTAATTTGGGATTGTATTATTCCAATAACGTGGTGGAAATTAAAATAACACGGGGATTATGTCGAATAATACAACCCCAAATCAAGTAATACGCGGGAATATCCAATAACACCGCAAAATAATCGAGTAATATTATATAATACTCGAATAACACTTCATTTTTTTACAGATAACACAAACGAAATATTACTGTAATACAATGAGATATTTTTAACTATTACAATTTGAACGTAGCTCTACGTTCAGAGTCCTGATATGATATTTTTCCACCAGAAGTGTATGGCTGTAGTTGTTAAATGCTGACTTCATATATATTGACCAATGCACAAAATGGATCTACAATGTATAAAAATGATGAAGAAACTTCAGAGAAGCTGAAGAATGGGTGCGGACTTCAAGAAAGTCAAATAATGCATGTGCAAAATATTTTTACCTGCTGCCGGGCATTGATGTCCAAGTCCAATCGCTAGTTAGGTTCAATCTATTCAATTTATCTGATGCTCGCACAAGTTATGACCAAATCATTATGCTTCCTACAGATAAAGGAGAGGATGAATGTTATAATTATGAAGGAACATTTTTGTTGGGAATCTTCTTAGTTGGGCTCAAGAATAATGAGCAATTGCTTAGATTTTAGAAGAGGATGAGCGTTAGGGTTTATATCAACAACAACCTTATAAAACTTTAACTGATGTGTTATTATACCTCATATACCTTTACAAATCATTTCCATAGCTTATTGGGCTACACAAAATCCATTTTCAAGGTCTACATGATTAAAAGATCAATGCCTGTCTACATCCTCTATCATCAAAGATAGTATAAAACAGAGATTAATATTTCTTATAAAGAAGCTTCTCATACTTTCAATGCATTGATTATTGAATTTAAAAAACAGAAAGTTGGATGAAGCATCAGTGTAGTAAGAAGAATCAAAATTCCTAGAAAACATAGTAACAAGTTTGAAAAGAAAAGTCAAATGATAATTTATTTATTTAATACTTGAGATTTTTAATTTTAAAGTTGAAATAAGCAATATATTGTCTATTTGCAATTGTATTCCATGAGATTGTGAAGTGTTTCATGTTAAGATTAAATGAGTAGAAGAACAAAATATGGCTTTTGTAAGAGTTATTATAAAAGGCTTCATCATCATTTACAATCATATTATTGATTTTCTTCATTGTAAGATAAAACTTTTAGAAATGAAAGAAGTCTACGAGTTTACATAAATTATTTATATATTTCCCCAACCTGTATTTTTACGAATTTTTCCACTTCATAGGTATATGTCACTCATTCATGTAGTAAATCATATGAACCTAATTATTCTTTCTTTAAAATCAAAAATCAAATGTCAAACTTTTAATCATGTCCTATTTAACATTTAATGCATTTGTTATAATAGATTTGATCATGTAGAGTTTAGGAGATTGATGGATTTTGCAAGTTCATCTATATAGGTTTGGATCCATAAATCCACTAATTTGTGCGCACCAACTACACAAATAATATTATCACATATTACCAATGCTAGTATATCTAAATTTAGTTTCTTACCAAATCAAAGTAGTAAATATTTGTTGTAATTATATCATTATGGAGGACAAGTGAAAACATGTTAGTGAAGAATTGATGTGAAAAATGTTGAAGAAAAAAATCTTAATCAGGTACACATTAAAATTTAAGTTTTGAAAGACACATAAGGAAAAATATCAGTTTAATTCAAATCTCCTACATTATTTCTGTTTTAGTATTTATATTAATTTATTCATATACATAGTAATAAATTTACATGTATTTTGATTAATGATATGCGTGAAATTTAATGTTGCGATGATTAGCACCATGGCTTTAGAAAGAGAGTACCATAGTGTCTGACAGAGACAATTCAGCCAAAAACTTGAGAACACACCACTTGAGCATCAGAAGCCAATGACATAGAGCATTTTCTTATGACTCTTAGAAGCACTGCCGCAACACCACACTCCCATTTTGAAGATTAGGTTCTGCAGAAGGTGACACTCAGACCTAACGACACAAGGTATTTTGTGGTTCAGCGATGTTCAGCTGAATTTTTCCATATAAAAACACTTAGAAGAAGAATGGGTGAGGTCCTTGGAGATTTTGATATCCTTTTGAGTGTGTTTAAGTGAGAGTTTACATTTATTTGTACATGAGTGAGTGAGAGTGTGATTGTATTAAGCAAATAAGGAGACTTTTGAGCGTAATCAAATCCTGGAAGCAAGATTTCATTTATCTAGCTTTTCAATTCCTTTTAGTTTGAAAACTTGGATTGTATAAAGAATGCAATTCATATCATTGTTTAAAATCATACTTAACACTCAAAACGTTTTGCTTTCTTGGATTGATTTTCTTTAAGATCTAAGGGAATGCATGTTAGATTCTTGAAATTTTAAATGTTTAAGTTGTTGTTTAATCTTTACATTATTAGTTTACATTCAAATTGACAATTTGGGTTGATACCCATCAGAATTTAGGACTTTCAAAAGAAGACTAGAAACACATTTAGGTTATAACACAAAAATTTAGTGGAATATAAATATTGTCATTAGATGTTTGTAATGATATTAAAGATTATGGATGCCTGAGAGTTTTTGCAAGGTTAAAAAAACTTAATTATAAAATTAAACTCTTTGCAAGGTTAAAAAAACTTAATTATAAAATTAAACTCTAATGCTTATTATATCTTAGAAAATAATAAAAAGTATTATGCCTCGATTGACAATTATAATAGAAAAATAACATTGAGATATATAGTTTTATTGAACCAATTGAAAGGAGACTATGAAAGCAATAAAAGAAATCATTAACATAGCTTTAGTTTTTTAAATTATAATTTATAAACATTCAAAACTCCAAAATCCACAACTCTTTGAAGTAACTGTTAGGATTAGTAAACTAGTAATTAAATTTTCTTGAAAATAATAAATTCCTCTTGGTATCGATAACTCAGACTCATAATTTGAATAGTACTTGATCGACACCTATACTTAATTAATATGTATATCACTATGACATGAATTAAGTTTATTTTCATAACGTTGAAGTCAATCACAACTATTCCATAACGTTGAAGTCAATCACAACTAAAAAATATCAAATCTTTTGTGTGTGGTCCCTCTGATGCAAACAAACACAATGACACAGTGATCAGAGCCTAGTTTAAATAGCTCTAAATCATGCAATTACATAATATTAAAATTTTTTAGACTTTAAATGAAATTTGAAATAGTATTTGAATATTGCATGCTTATAATCAAACCAGATGTCACAGAAAGAGGCTTTCAACGAGTCTAAGATTACTCTATCTTAATTTAATTAAAGCACTTATATTTTGAATGAACACTCTATGATAAAAGAAAACTAAAAGAAAATAACACAAGTTGTTTGATAGAATTTTCTAAGATTTTGGCAAAAATAACTAAAAACCACACTATTAAATTATGAATGAACTCTTATTTATCACAAGAAGGCGACCTAAAGATCTATTCGATAACTGATGATGTTGGCTACCACTAATAATTGTTGCTATCCAACTACTATCAATCAAACACCATTGCTCGATAATTATTGTTCAAACACTGTCGCCTAATTGTGTGCACACAACAACTGTCATCTGCTCACTTTCTCTGATTGTTACTGTCTTGATGTCATCGGCCAATTGTTATCATCTATTATTGTCACTTAATCTTATTCATTAAATTTATATTATTATTCTACAATACAACTATCACAATCACTAGAGACTAAATAAATGCTCTCAACTCAAATCTTAATTCCCCTTATTTTGAAGAAGTGTGGACACACACACACACACACACACACACAGATATATATATATATATATATATATATATATATATATNTTGTTTTTAGCATTTAGATATCAAATGATGGTGGTCAGTCCTGTAATGCTTTATGACGCAGAATGTTGGCCTTTAAAAGAGAAGCATAAAAACAAAATTAAGTGTTGTTGAGATGAGAATGCTTATGTGGATGAGCGAGATGAAATGCAAAATGAATCTATCCGTGAAAGGGTTGGTTGGTGCAGTTCCGCTGGCAGACAAGTTTATAGAAAGTTATCTTAGATGGTTTGGTAGCATTAAATGTCGATCATCCGATGATCTGATAATGAGAGTAGATATTTGATTAGACTTATAATAAGAAAGATAGAGGGAGACCTAAAAAGATTGAGCATATTGTATAAAAAATGATCTTAATCTGTTAGAATTAAATGAAAATATGACACTCAATAGAACACAATGGAGAAAAGGAATCCTTATTGTGGACACACACACACACAATATATATATATATATATATATATATATATATATATATATATTAATCTAATTATTGTATGTAGTATTAATTTTAAACGAAATTTATATAATTATAAGTCTGATTTTTAAAATTTAAATTAGCTTTTGCTTGATACATTCCTTAAGAAATTGAATTTTAAACAAAATTGCCACAGTTGTCCTACATAACCTTTCCCAGCAGCCGAGAAATGGCCGCTTAGTGGGGATGCTTAACATGTCCTATATAATATATATATATATATATATATATATATATATATATATATATATATATATATATATATATATATATATATATATATATATACTCA
>JXCR01109588.1:244951-256222 GCA_002079205.1 Phalaenopsis hybrid cultivar
TATATATATATATATATATATATAATATAATTGATTAGTAGTATTTTAAAAAGTTTAATCAACTACAAGGCTACAAAGATTTATAATCAATTAAAAATATTAATAGAGAAGTAGAATAAAAATTATAAAATTAAATTCAAATGATGTTTTAAATCTTGTCACAATCCTTGACAGCTTATGACTACGTGATTAGGGTTGTCAAAACGACTTTTTGTTCGTGAACAGCTCGTGTTCGACTCACTNGCATTAATAGAGAAATAGAATAAAAATTATAAAATTAAATTCAAATGATGTTTTAAATCTTGTCACAATCCTTAACAGCTTATGACTACGTGATTAGGGTTGTCAAAACGACTTTTTGTTCGTGAACAGCTCGTGTTCGACTCGCTAAGCAAAGGAGCAGAACATGAACACACTTTTTTAGCTCAAAATTTAAATGTTCGACTCGTTTACACCCCTAGCTTTCAGACGGCCGAATCCTTCCTTTTGCATTCCGAAAGAATAATGAGAGGAGCAGGAGTTAGCCTCTCAATGTACCCTGAAAGAAATCCAGGGTGCCTAGAGCATCAAAAGAGGTGAGAAAGCTTAACGCCATTAGGCTGATCTGGCACTCGATACGTAGATGGTGTGATGGTCGGCAGCAACGAGCCAGGGAGAAGTTCCTGTGCATAAAATTTGAAGAATCTGATTAGGAAAAATAATGAGATAAGAAAGTTTAGACGTTTAATTAGGCTAAAGACACGAACTCACATCAAGTTGTTTCTGTACGGCTCTCGGTCGCTTCTTAGGGCGTCGGCAAGGGGCCAATCCGGTCAGTGTGTAGATGTCCTCTTTGATCTCTTTGCGCGAGAGAGAAATTGAGATTTTAGGATAATGCTCTTGCTTCTCGAGATTGTCAGACATGAGACGGGCGGACCTCTTTCGCGTGCTCTTCCGTAACGGAGGTGGTGGTGGTGGTGGAGAAGCATTGTCAGACATGAGACGGACGGACCTCTTTCGCACGCTCTTCCGTAACGGAGGTGGTGGTGAAGCATTGCAGCAAGGGGTTGTGTNTGGAGAAGCATTGTCAGACATGCGACGGACGGACCTCTTTCGCACGCTCTTCCGTAACGGAGGTGGTGGTGAAGCATTGCAGCAAGGGGTTGTGTGACTCGGCACCCTCCTCGTTCTCCCATTACACGGCCGAGTCGCAATCGAAAGTGAATTTGAAGGAGGAATATATAACGGCATTGGAACCGGAGGAGGAGCGGCAGGCAAATGTCCCCGAAGATCATCCGATTGGTGATCGCGTTCTGATTGGTTTATGTTATCAGTGATAACGGCGGCATTGCGGAGTTGAACGGGGAACTTGGTATTGCCTTCATCGGAAATGGGGTTGTCACTAATGTTGACGTGAGTTTCATCCNGGCAGGGTTGAACGAGGAACTTGGTCTTGCCTTCATCAAAATATTTTAATAGAAATTTGTAAAATTAAACAATAAGATGCTTAACTCAGTTAGTGGTAGTTTGTATTTCTTTTATGGGGTTGGGAATTCAAATTTTCCCCTCCACATATTTGTTGGTATTTTTACGGACGAGTCAGACCAGAGACACGACTCAACAAGCAAGGTTAGATGTGCGAGTCGGTTCAACAGAGTATGAAAGCAAGTCAGACCGTGTGGCTCAAGGCATGGTGTAGTAGGTCTTGGAGAGATCTGTTCGGCGAATCAACAACTTGCCAAAGAATAAGCTACAAAGCCGATGAGAATGGGTCGTGCATTCCTTTGATTTGCATCACATGAATCCGGTGACCTCGATCGAAGCTGAGCATGTGTTGTCAAGAAGCCTGTCGATCAGGTGATAAATTTTTGTCGGCGGCTAACCACATTAGCAAATCTTGATATCAGATCTGACAGATGCGAGTGAGGGAATCATATAATAAAAGTGTAGTTTAGCCATTTGAGAAAGATTGTGGGGTTTCTAAATTTTTTTTTTCTTTTTTTTTTTTTTTTTTTGCAAAATTTCACCTTGATCTGCATGAAAATGTGATCTGATTATTGGGTAGGAATGGACGCTGGATGCAGTGTAAGCGGGGTATACCTCGATTCTTCCTTTGTTGGACAATTTTGAGGTTTTTTTTTAAAATTTTTTGGCCATAGTGAGCCTATGAATATGTCAATATGGGGAGGAAAATTGTGGAGATGCCCAACCTATTTGTGCAATCAATGGAGCTTTTAGAGGAAAAANAGAAGTATTGTCAGACATGAGACGGACGGACCTCTTTCGCACGCTCTTTCGTAACGGATGTGGTGGTGAAGCATTGCAGCAAGGGGTTATGTGACTCGGCACCCTCCTCGTTCTCCGATTACACGGACGAGTCGCAATCGAAAGTGAATTTGAAGGAGGAATATATAACGGCATTGGAACCGGAGGAGGAGCGGCAGGCAAATGTCCCCGAAGATCATCTGATTGGTGATCGCGTTCTGATTGGTTTATGTTATCAGTGATAACGGCGGCATTGCGAAGTTGAACGGGGAACTTGGTATTGCCTTCATCGGAAATGGGGTTGTCACTAATGTTGACGTGAGTTTCATCCAGTCGTATATGATCAGGAAAATTTGTAGGGGCCTCAATTAGATTAGATCTTTGGTTGTCAGTGATAATTTCACCCTTTCGATTAATGTTTAGGCAGCGAAGGACCTGGTGTCTTCCCCACTTCATAAGAAGCGGGATATCAAAGTTATGGAGCCGCAGCCGAGATGGTGGCGCGAGGGAAAAAGAAGGTGTGAGAGGCTCTGGCCGCGATGCAGGAACTATCTTGTCGAAGATTACCATTATTGGGAAGCTATAGCTGATCGGAATGGCAGATTAGAGGAGGGGAAACGAGGAAAAGTTAGAGGATGAGGAAGCACTGAGAAAATTGAAGTTGTGAGCACAGGTGAAAAAAATACCAATTTTATATTTAGGGATCCGTTAGCCTAGTCACCTGCTTTCTCCTCAGGCAAGTATGTGGCTCGGTCTCTCTTTCCCCCGGCTAGTTATCTTTCTTGAACTTGTTAAGCATCCCACATTAGGCGGCCGTTTATCGGCTGGGGGCTGTTATATCAGTGGCAATTTTGTTCAAGCAAAAGGTAATTCAAATTTTAAAAATCAGACTTATAATTATATAAAATTAGTTCAAAATTAATACTATATACGAAATTTATATTACAATAATATCAAAATATTTTAATAGAAATTTGTAAAATTAAACAATAAGATGCTTAACTCAGTTAATGGTAGTTTGTATTTCTTTTATGGGGTTGGGAATTCAAATTTTCCCATCCACATATTTGTTGGTATTTTTACGGACGAGTCAGACCAGAGACACGACTCAACAAGCAAGGTTAGATGTGNCCATTATTAATTTTTATTTAATTATTTAAGTAATCCTAGACTTATCTTGTTAACACCCTCGCTAACTCAACCACCACGTTAACCTCAGCAGATGCTAAACTCCATGCAATGATCCATGGTTAACTTCCTTTTTCATGTTGGCATATGATTTTGTGCATTGATCCATCTCATGGTTGCATGTTTGATCTAATCTACGTTGTCCATTCAAAATACATAGAAACAAATGACGTTCGTTCACCATCACGAAAGGGACAGTGATTGAGAGCCATTCATGATCAAATGGTTGATCCGAGTGATCCTATGCACAAAGCTAAGATCCAACACATCTAAAAGGATCTCTAGGCTCTAAGGTTCACATCCTATAGCTAAAATTGTATGTTATGATGGTTCCCTTCATAAAGGACCAAGATCAAGCATCAAGATGATGTTTTGAGTTTATTCCTTGACCCAAGTGGTTTGTTTCGATTGGGTGCTTGATTCATTGTTGGTTGGATCCAACACACCTCCCTTGAGCTCTAATTGAAGTGATGTTGAGTTAATGTATGAATTTAGCCAGAAGGGTCAACGTGTTGGTCTATAGGCGGGTTAAAGGACTTGCGACACAGGCAAAATGATGGAGGAATTTATTTTAGGGTTTGGGGAAGCATATGGAAGAGTCAATTTAAAATTTTGGTGATTTTGAGTGAGAAAATGATTTTTGTCTATTGAGGCTTGGAAAAATCGATCGAGTAAGAGGTGGGGTAGGTTTTATAATGATGGGAATTAATGAGAGGGATTGGCTAAGTAATTTGAGGGGATTTTGGAAAAGATTGGCTAGGGATCAAGAAATATGGCTTGAATGAGGAGCTCTCAAGTTTGGGATTTAAATAGCCATGTGAAGACATGGGAGAGCTTGTTATGCCTTTAAGAAGCTTAGTTTGTTCCTTGGAAAGGAACAATTAGGTTGGGGTAGGCTAGTTTTGAGTTTGGTTTATTTTCCTTTGGGTTTGAGTAAGTGGGTCATGATGGAATTTTCTTTAGATTCAGGTTCACCCCATTGGAATTCAGTTGTCTTTGGTTGACTTTGGGTGCTTTTGAATTACATGGGTGATCTTATTTTGTCATGTTCAAAGATGGTTATGAGGGTTTAAGTTTTGGTCACTTCAATGGCTTGAATTTTTTTTATTTAGCTTGGCTTGTGTTTTCTTGGTGCCTTAGATTTGGCTTGGTTTTGGATTGAGTTTATTTGTCATGAGGTGGATTGGCTTGAGTTTGGCTTACCTTAGAAATTGGGTGGCTTCTCATGAGGTGGGTTTGGCTTTGTGGTTTTGCTCATGGGGTGGATTTGGTGGATTTGGGTTTGACTTGGGTGAGGCTTCGATGTATTGGATTTGGGTTGGATGAGGTGGATTTAAATTTTGGTGATTTTGGTCTGATTTTTTTTTATTTTTGTTAGTTTAATTTTCATGGTTTTAATGGATTTTGAATTTTGATTTGATTTAATTTTGATTGTTTTAACTTTGGTGAATTTATTTAATCTTAATTTTGATTAATATTTGGAGTTTATAATTATAATAGATTTGTTTATATTTAACTTTATTTTGAATGTGATTTTTGGTGGACTTGATGATTCCATTTAAATTTGGTTTTCCTTTGACTTTAGTTTTATTTGGTGGTTTCAATTTTGTGATTTTAATTTGGTTGAATTTTGACTTTGACTTTCTAACTTTACTTTGTTGTTTAATTTGAGAATTTTAGTTTTAATTTTGACTTTTATTTTGTGGTTTGCATGGATTTTAATTTTCCTATTTTTTTTTATTTTCACTTTGTTAACTTTGAAATTATTGGTTTGGACTTTAGAAACAATTTTAAGTGACTTTAATTTAATTTTGATTTTACTTTGAAGTTTTAATAGTTTTCAGTTTTAATTTATATTTGATTTGATAATTTTATATTTTATATTTTGAACATTTCAATTTTGTGATTTTACTTTGATGAATTTAATTTTTATAATTTTGGTAAATTCAATTTTTTTGAATTTAATTTTTAATTTGGTGAATTTATTTTAATTTTAATTTTGTTTTTTGAAGTGTTAATGAGTTTCAATTTTGATTGTAATTTTGGGACAATTTTCATATAAATTGAACTCCTTGATTTTAGTATTGGTTTGATTTGGTGATTTTTATTTTATCTTCTCTACTAATAAAAAAATTAACCCTATCTCAGTTCAAAATGAGCCTCGTACAAAATGGGCTCTCTGTGAACTAAAGAAAACGTTTTCAAAACAGTTAGGAGATGGGAGGTGCAAAGTACCCGGTATGAGAGACAAAAATATATGACTTGAGTCTATAGGCTCAAAGGGTAGCTTAAGGCGTTTTTAGATCTATAAGGGCTCAACCTAAGCTTCAAAAACTTAACTTTAATTGTCCCAACCAAAAGTTAAGGATTTGAAGCTAAATATATGAAAATTGAAGGGATGTTTTAAAGTCCTAACTTGGTAGCCTTTTTAAGAGACCCATGAATGTAACTATAAGTCTACATCATAAGCTTTAGAGAGAAAGGACGAAATATACCTAATGTAAAAATGAATTCAACAATATCACTACATTTTTATTGCATAATTGAATATATTTTTCTTGTATGAATGAAACTTGCACGTCGTGCATGCATGATTGCACCTCCAGTGTCCTACCACCTTCCTAGAATTGCTACCACCACTAGAGTATTGTTGTATGACCACCATCGCTTTTAGAGAACATTTAGTTAAAATCTACCCATTGTGACAACTACAACTTATCCAAGCATCATGAAGTGCACATGAAAACTCAAAGCTCCTCAAAAGTACAATCTTTTTAAACTTTTAGAGTTATATTTTCAAATGGCACAAGCAATATCGTCCAAAAAAAATATGATGACAGCTGATGTGTAATCAACAAATATTTTTCATCTGCCACAAAATCAGTGCATTTTTTTAGTAATGAACACTCTAGATTCAAATGCTATATCCAACCCTAATTTTAGAAATTCTATATCAAACTGGTTGTCTTGACAAGACAAACTTGATGATGTCAAAGTTGGGTCAATCCAAGTCCAATTAAGCCCATATCAAACCACTAAAGCATATTTGGAGCCTTTATATCATTAATTGAATGATTAAAAGAACTCTAAGTTTGCCATACTTATAGTCAAATTGAGCCTTTTGACAAGAGGAAGCCAATGGGCATAAGCTTGCTTAATTCTAAAATAAGGCCCTCAATTTATTTAAAAAACCTATAATTAAGGGAGATAAATATGTGTCATCCAATCTTGTGATTACATAAGTTATTAGCCAAAGAATTAAAATGCATCTCCCCTAGAAGCCACAAATAAATACACTATCTTCACTTGATAGAAGAGGAGAAGGAGTTGAATTTCCATTATATTCTAAACCAAAAACCCGATGATAACTTTTGGCTTCCATTATCACGTACCACTATCAACCATAACCCACCCCCCGCCGTCAACCACCATTGGACGCCCCTGTTCACAACCATTCATGAACTCTATTTGCTAATGATGTATCTAAAATATTGTGTAACTAATAATGTTGTATTGAAAACCCGACGATAACTTCTNGGCTAAATTTTCTAACAAACTGGCTTCATTTGTAAATAACAAATTTCGGGTGGTTTGTTTGTAATTGTCACCTTCCACGATTGAACCCCACATGAACGTCGAGTATTTCCGCCTGGCACTTCTTACCTTTCCCTGTTCTTCTTCTTCCTCTGCTCAGAGCTTCTCTCGCACCCTATCGTGCTCGTCCAACGAAGCTCTTGAAGCCTTTTTTTGATTGCTTCCAAGGATAATTTTCTGTTTCGAGCCGAATCGGTTTTCAAAAATGCTGCCTTCCGCAGGCTATGGAGTGACTGACGCGCGGCGGTTAGAGCTAGCCGGCGACGGGGAGATAAGACCCAAACGCTCCCTTGCGAGACCGTCACATTTTCACGACTTTTTTTTTCCGACGATGAACTGGAGCGGTCAACGGTTTCTATGTTGTGAGAAACCCATCTCGGGGGGCGGTGGTTCTGGTGATCGACCGACTGATCCGGATGCCCAAATAGAGCCCCGAGGAGAAAGGAAAGCTTCTTATTCTCCTGTTACTGCTCTTCCCATGTCGTCTCATGCTGGCGGGGAGAAGGAAAAGGAGGCGGAGCGGGACAATGCTCCTTCTACCGCTGTAGAAGAGGTTGTTCCTGCACCGGTGGCTTGTCCATGGAATGTGAGAAAAAGAAGAGCTGCATGTCAAGCTCCATTAGAGAACGAAAGGAACAAGTACCATTGCTCATCACCTTCTATTCCGCCATTGGGTAAATCAGTTATGCGAAGATCGGCGGTCGGCGAAAATGGTCGGCGAAAGAAGTTTTCTATTTCGTTATCTCGAGCGGAGATCGAGGAGGACTTTTTGGTGTTCAAGGGGACGAAGCCCAGTCGAAGACCCAAAAAGAGACCCAAGGTCATCCAGAGACAACTAGATGTAAAAAAAAAATTCATATTTTGAGCAGATAATTCTCATTCTTGGTTATGGCAGTGGCAATTTCGATTGTATTTGGATTAATTTTGATATCTAATTTTGAATTTATGTTCATTGTTGTAGGACTTATTTCCTGGCGTATGGCTGTCGGAGATTAACGCAAANTAATTTTATTGAGTTCTGATTTTTTTTAAAAAAATTTTTTTTAGTTTAATTTTCATGGTTTTAATGGATTTTGAATTTTGATTTGATTTAATTTTGATTGTTTTAACTTTGGTGAATTTATTTAATCTTAATTTTGATTAATATTTGGAGTTTATAATTATAATAGATTTGTTTATATTTAACTTTATTTTGAATGTGATTTTTGGTGGACTTGATGATTCCATTTAAATTTGGTTTTCCGTTGACTTTAGTTTTATTTGGTGGTCTCAATTTTGTGATTTTAATTTGGTTGAATTTTGACTTTGACTTTCTAATTTTACTTTGTTGTTTAATTTGAGAATTATAGTGATGTGTGATTTTGTTTTAATTTTGACTTAGGTCAATTGGATCTTCAATTTTGATGGTTGCGTCGATTTTAATTTTCCTATCTTTTTTTTTTATTTTCACTTTGTTAACTTTAAAATTATTGGTTTGGACTTTAATTACAATTTTAAATGACTTTATTTTAATTTTGATTTTACTTTGAAGTTTTAATAGGTTTCAGTTTTAATTTATATTTGATTTGATAATTTAATATTTTATATTTTGAACATTTCAATTTTGTGATTTTACTTTGATGAATTTATTTTTTATAATTTTGGTAAATTCACTTTTTTTGAATTTAATTTTTACTTTGGTGAATTTATTTTAATTTTAATTTTTTTTTTTGAAGTGTTAATGAGTTTTGATTTTGATTGTAATTTTGGGACAATTTTCATATAAATTGAACTTCATATGATATTGGTTTGATTTGGTGATTTTTATTTTATCTTCTCTACTATTAAAAAATTAACCCTATCTCAGTTTAAAATGAACCTCATACCCAATGGGCTCTTTGTGAACTAAAGAAAAAGTTATCTAAGCAGTTAGGAGAAGGGAGGTGCAAAGTACCCAGTATGAGAGAGAAAAATATAAGGACTCAACCTAAGTTTCAAAAACTTAACTTTAATCATCCCAACCAAAAGTTAAGGATTTGAAGCTACATATATGAAACTATAAAAATTGAAGAGATGTTTTAAAGTCCTAACTTGGTAGCCATTTTAAGAGAGCCATGAATGTAACTCTAAGGCTACATCATAAGCTTTAGAGAGAGAGAGAGGACAAAATAGACCTCATGTAAAAATGAGTTCAACAATATCACTACATTTTTATTGCATAATTGTATATTTTTTTCTTGTATGAATGAAACTTGAACGTCGTGCATGCATGATTGCACCTCCAGTGTCCTACCACCTTCCTAGAATTGCTACCACCACTGGAGTATTNACATTAAAGGACTACATTTTCTTATGCTAAATTCACTAATTCAATCCTATACGTGTATCTAGAAGCAGCAGCTGATGATGTTTGCAAAATGGTATAAAGATGTAATTTCTACTGATTTTTATAGATTTTAGATTATGAATATAATTTATCATATTATGTTGGTAAGCCCGATAAATGCAAAATCTAGGTCTGTCAATTTGGCTCGTTGTTCGCGAACAGCTCGTGTTCGACTTGCTAAGCAGCTCGTGTTCCACTCGTTCGTTAAGTCTAACGAGTCAAACACGAACAAATTTTTAAGCTCAAAATGTAAACGAGCCGCACATGAACAAAAGTTTGTTCGCTCGTGTTCGGATCGACCCTGCGGCCCCAGCTTTCGCCATGCTTTTATTCTAATTTGATCCCCACGTCGTTTCTACCCTGCGTTCCGCCAGCCATCTCGCCATCTCGCCATCTCGCCTGCCCAACCCCGCGACTCCGCGCCTTCTTCTTCCCTGACCAACAATGAATCCAGGAAGCGAGCTAGGTAATCACAAACCCGTCTTCTTCCCTTGTTTTGAACCTCCCTTCGCCGCTGCGTTGAATCACCCAAGCCTTTGCAATCTCAAGCCCAAGCACTCAACTTCTTCTCAATCGCACGAAGGATCCCTGCTGTGACAATCGTTCTACAATATACAATACCAACAACTTTGTTGTCCCTAAAGTAATCAAATAGGTTGATGTTTAATTTGAGATGTGCTTTTTAGAAGATTGTTGCCTCTCATATCTCCAANTGCCCAACCCCGCGACTCTGCGCCTTCTTCTTCCCTGACCAACAATGAATCCAGGAAGCGAGCTAGGTAATCACAAACCCGTCTTCTTCCCTTGTTTTGAACCTCCCTTCGCCGCTGCGTTGAATCACCCAAGCCTTTGCAATCTCAAGCCCGAGCACTCAACTTATTCTCAATCGCACGAAGGATCCCTGCTGTGACAATCGTTCTACAATATACAATGCCAACAACTTTGTTGTCCATAAAAGTAATCAAATAGGTTGATGTTTAATTTGAGATGTGCTTTTTAGAAGATTGTTGCCTCTCATATCTCCAATTCAGAGGAAAAGTCACGATATTCTAACAAAAGATTTGGCTCTTCATTTTTCTTTTTGTTTTCTATGAGGTTAAAGCTAACTGATATATATGATCTAGCTTAAAGGGGAATACTAATGTTGGAAATATAAAATTTGGAAAGCATTCCATGTTTTCTTAGGGGTGTATATATATTTTGCTATTATAGGATTTTGTATTCGTCATTAGTAATAAATAGATGTCTTTAAGTAAATAACAAAAAAAAGACAACAAAAAGGAAAAAAAGTTTTCCTCTTTTAACGTTGGCGGTAAAACTTGATTTCATTATTTATTCATACTAAGGATGGTGTTATTGCACCCTTTATACTTATGGATTGATATTATGATGCATTTATAGGAGTTTTTTTGGAATTTTGATATGTAACCACTAATCTTTGTTCACTAATCTAGATCAATTTGGGTAGCGAAAAAAAAAAATATATATATTAGTTGGGAAAGCATTTATTCGGCATCTACCCACCCTGACAACTACAACTTATGCAAACTTCATGGAGTACACATGACAACTCAAAACTTCTCAAAAGCACAAATTTTTTAAACTTCTAGATTTATATTTTTAAATGGCACAAGCAACATCACCCAAAAAATATGACAACGCTTGATGTGTAATCAACAATATTTGTCATAATCTTAGTGCATTTTTTTATAGTAATGAGCACTCTATATTCAAATTCTAGATCATATGGAGTTCTAATTTTAGAATTTTTATATCAAATTGGTTGTCTTGACAAGACAAAGTCACTGATGTCGAAGTTGGGCCAATCCATGTCTAACTAAGCCCATATCAGGCAATTAAAGCATATTTGGAGCCTTTCA
>JXCR01109590.1:9825-20038 GCA_002079205.1 Phalaenopsis hybrid cultivar
CAACACTTAACTTATTAGTATGCTTCTCTTTTAAAGGCCAACATTCAACGCCATAGAGCATTGCAGGTCTCACCACCGTCTTATAAAATTTTCCTTTTAATTCATTAAGGAAGATATATTGAGAATCTTAATATTCAAAATGTTGATGAAATTTAATATGATGTACATTATCTCAATAAATTAGTGAATCAATAAATTTTGTTTAAGGTTGACTTTTTTTTCATATTAGAAAATCTTTTACGGTGATGTGGAAATATAAGAATAAAGAAAGATCTGAGTAAGAAATAAAAACTTATTTAAATGACTTTTGCAATTATAAGAAGGATGAAAATTCTCCTTCAAAGTAGGTAAGGTGAATGGGGCTTTGATACTATCGATTGATAATAAAAATTATGAAGATTTTTCTTTGATAAGTTTTCCAAATATTTATTCATAAAAAATACTTATTCTTGAAGAAGTGTTTAACCATACATGCGAAGGGTTTCAACGAGTTGATGAGTGGGTAAGCCACTTTTAATTTTATTTGATTTTTGTTTATATTATACATATTTATTTATTTTGTATATTGAAACAAATAGATATAAACATTAGTTAGATATCATCTTGAAAGCTTGAAATATACGGTTTATTAAGATTAAGTATATTCAAGATGAATATAAAAGAATGTATATTGCGAAAGCTAAATATATATTAGCCTTTGGAAGTCAACTAACATAATGTATGATTGAATTAACTATTATGATTATTTCTTTTTCCTTGCAACGTTAAAAAGTTTTTACAACTGGAGCTGAGCTTGTCGATAAACTAGCCGAAATGCAAAGAATTTGAAAATTCTAAAAGAATAGATGTCGATTTTTTAGGACAAGTACAAAAGATTATAAACTCAATTATTAGAAAATGAGACGGTTAAAATTAGAGTTTGATCGAGGGCCATAAAAGATTTCAAAAAATGTACTGCTTTTAAGAGCATAATTCAAAATTATGTTAAAAAAACTCATGATCATATTTATATTATTGAAGTAAGATTTAGAGTGTCAATAAATTGAAGAAGACTTCATCCAATCCTTTTTTAAAAAGAATTTGTTTGATGTATCGCTTGATTTGAGCAAATATTGGTGGTTTTCTCCAAGTCGGGCTTCTGAAGATATCTTCCAGATATGGAGAATGATGCGAAAACACTTTATTTTTATATAAGAATAGTTAAAATGTTGATGCTATTTTCTATAAAATAAAGGAATTCATTTTCTTATGGATATCTACTTTTCTTCTATATATAATCATGATTGACATGTTAATGAAAGTTGTGTGTTATAATTTCAAGCATATTTCTTCTCAATGCTATAATTTAGATTGTTAGAATGGAAATTTTATCTCAAATATTTTCTTGTAGTATATAACATAAAATACACTAAAAAGTTTTGACCCATATGAGGTTTTTTATCATAATATTATTTATTGACTTTAGCCTATATAGAAGAGATCAAATGAAATTCTTCATGAATGTTTAATCTATCTAAAGACTATACTTGCAATAAGAGGAAACACAAAACTCACTTGGAGTTGTGTACAAACTACCGAAACATTCAACTAACTCAAAGAAGAAATTGAGATTGATTCGACAAGAGTATTTAGAGTGAGTTTTGCAAAACAAACTTCCTCGTAAGGAGAACACTCCCACTTAGGGGCAATAATTTTAAAAGTAATTGTAAGAAAATCGCAATCAAGTCTTCATTGCTGCATTTGAAGAATCAACACAAAAGAAATCATACATCAGTCATTCCACCATCTTTGATGAATCTAACTTGGATGGGATTTAGATCTTGCTTTAGCAAACATTTGTCTTAAGTGCAATAATTGACATATCTTGTTATAATGTTAGAGAATTCTAATAATCAATGAATGCTTTTTCGGTGCCCTATTTTATTCAACATTCTTTAGTCTAGAATTGATCAAAGAAAAGCTTCCATCTGCCGTTAGACAACTATATGGGTTTCATAACCGATTGATAACAGTAAAGAGAATAATTACCCTTCTTGTCAAATTGGGAGAATTTCTTCCACCAATGACTCACCCAATTCAATTCATAATTGTTTAGTCAAAATCAGTAAATAACATCTTTTGAAGGCCACTCAAATAAATTTTGTGTTGTTGCTTCCATGCCCTTCCTTAAGATGAGGTTTTCTACTTCTGTTGGAATTGGCATTATATGTGGAAACCAGCAGGCATGATTACGATGATAACTCAGACAAGCTTAAATATGCTCATTGGTGAATCTTAGCATCATCTTAGCATCTTTGAGGTGGAAGGCCTGATCATTTTTCATTGTTAAAAGAGCATTCTTAACAGACATGCAACTTGGTTTTCTATTCTCTATTGAGCAAAAATAAATTATATAGCCCTCCGTGTAATTTAAGATATCTATGTTTGGATGCCCACTGATATGGTTGAAGTTGCACCTAAAGTGATCATTCACTCTTTAAAAGTAGACCCAAATTGTAAGCCAGTCATTCATAAGAAGCAAAACTTTGTACTGGATCACATGCAGTCAATCAAACAGGAAGTCAATAAGCCCTTATAAGATAAATTCAGACAATAAGCGCACGAGCCTATGCCACATTGGGCACCAAATGCTTCGTTTTTTGGATGCATATTTAAGTTACAATTAAATAAAGATGAAGATAATAGATGATGAGGCAACAACTTTTCAAACAAGTAAATATTTATATTCTTATCAAATAATATACTTTTTGGGTTAAACAATGCTAGTGCAATTTATTGACATCTCTTAAATAAAATTTTTAAGGAGTTCATTAGATGTATTATGGAGGTATATGTTGGTGACGTACTAGTGAAATGGTTAAAAAATTTTTAACATATCACTAATCTAGAAATATATTTTTAACTTATTCAACGTTGCGAAACGTACCTCAATTTGTTCAAATGTATCTTCAGAGTCATGCCAGACAAATTCCTTGGGTTTATGCTCACCTATTGTGGAATAGAAGCAAATTTTGAGAAGATCAGAACGCAGAAATAGTTTTCTCCCAAGAAATATCAAAGAAGTATAATTCTTGAATGAGTGGATAAACGTTTTGTCTCGCTTCTTATTATATTCAAGAGATAAGTACCTATCATTTTTTATGACTCTAAAGGGTGTTTGAAATACTGTTTGCAAGAGGCGTATGAATGTCAAACCATTTTTGAGTAACTTAAGATATACTTAGCTTCATCACCCATATTATTGAAACCTGCCTGTGGGTAGATGTTGTATATATACCTCATTGTTTCCTCTTATGCAATAAGCTCAATCTTAATTAAGGAAGAAATGATAATGCAATGACTCGTTTATTATGTTAGCAAGATTCCTTCTAACATGGAGATTGTTTACCTGTTGGCTGACAAAATAGACTTGGACCTGGTATTCTCAACCCAAAGATTAAATTTATAATTTGAGGCCCACACTATCGGTGTTTATATGCACCTCCCGTTGGAAGTCATCTTATAAAAATTGGTAGTTATTGGAAGACTGGTTAATTGATTGGTGGAATTAGGGGAGTTTAAAATCCACATTTCACCTCAGTTAGACATCAAATTATAGATACTTGTTGAATGCAACCATTCATATCCTTGTTGAGCAGAACCCCCACACCCCCGCTTCTCTCCCGAAAGCGTGCATGTTGCATTTAAAAAACAAGATAAAAAACAAAAAAACAAAAAGAGGTAGACAAACCTACCAATCTGGGCTTAAGGTCATATCCTCCCTCAAAACAGACCAAAAGGAGTACAACTATTGTTAGATCTGTCAAAAGAACTATCCAAGGCTAGCCTATAGACTGACACAAAAATGGGTGGCTTTATTAATACCTCCAGTGGTAACACAAAAAAGAACTTGTTTGAAGTATGTAATAAAAACAATTTTGTTACCTATATTTGACAATGTGCTCCATGATCTTCTGTTCATACTTTGGCATGGCATATGGATAATATTATTGTTATCCCCTTTCATGATAATCCCTCCGGTTTCCTTCATCCATGGCTCTCTCTGGTGTCACCTCGATTAACTTTGTATGTTGATGGATTTTTTTGTAGCTTAGCGGCATATGGTCGGAATCCTATTTATCTCCCTCAAGCAAGACATTATGGACCTTACTTAAAATTTTAAGCAACCAACAAATGTTGTTGAGGCCCTAATCACATGTTTAAGTTTCACCGATGATTGTGTGTTCAAAATTTTTTCATCCATATTGACTCCCAGTTTGTAGCATTCTAGTTAGAAGGAGACTTTGTTGCTCACAACACACAGTTGACACAGTATCTCAGCTTAGTAAAGTCAATATTTGCTTGTATTAAGACATACCGAGTCATTCACATACTTATGGAAAAAAGTACTCAAGTCGATGCCCTCTCAAAGCTTGCTTCTTCAATCATTGGAAATGTATTTAGAAGGGGAAGCATTGAAAAGATACACTTTTCCATCATCCAATATTGTTGGGTAATAAAATCTATTGATGTGTCAAAAGAACTTCTTTGGGTCGACCATATCCTTACTTTCCTTCAGAATGCGATGTTACCGGATGATGCAAACTTAACTTTCATTGGAGACAAATTGTACAAAAGAGCCTTTATTGGGTTAGACCTTGAATGCCTCCCACCATTTGAAGTTGGTTACACATAGCAAAAAGTTCATTTTAAAATATGTGATGAGCACTTGGAAGGAAGAGCGTTTTCTCTCAAACATCGTGAAGCAAGATTTTTATTGATCTACAATGAAACTTGATCCCTAAACTCCATGCCAAAGTGCAATAACTATCTATGGTACTCTAACCTCACCTATACGGCGCTAGTAGACCTCATATCTCTCTTCAGCCGCCGACTTTTCACCCAACGAAGAATTGCTATTATGAGACCCTTTTCTGTAGCCACTAGACAACGTGTTTATTATTTTAATTGTCGATTGCTTTATTAAGTGGGTAGTGGTAAAGCCATTTGCCAAAATCACTGAAATTATTACCAAACATTTTTTTTTGTAAAATATAATTTGTTTTTTGGTCTCTCTGTGAATGTAAGTACTGATAACGAGACTCAATTCAATGGAAGGATTATCACATTTTTTTGCAAGGATCTTCACATTCAATTGTTGCGTATAGTTGCAATCCATCTCTAAGCAAATGAGCAAACTTATGATACTAGTCGAATGATGACGGGTAGATTTAGTGTGTAAATTTTGTAAATATTTTTCAATATTACAAAATTACACACGGGAGATATATAATAAATATGTAATATATTCCCAACAAAAATACCTTTTATGAAAATAATTTATCTTTTAAAACTCTTTTAAAACTGTCAAATTCCCTTTAAAATCAACGAAAGTATACGTATCACTCAAGTGATAAAGGACTCTAATGGGGTTCTAGATATCGATCCCACAGAGAGCCTGAAAATACATATATGTAAGTTCTCAATATTTGAATTTTAAACTACAAAATTAAAAGAAAAATAAAGTTAAGTGCAAAGTTTGAATATTAACTACTAAAGTGAATGTTACTTAAAATGTATATGTAAGATTATAGAAGTTAAAATAAACTAAATACTAAACTTTTAAAAGTAAAATTATGAAAATTAAACAAAGTTTTTTTGTTTTGAAGGAAAGTTCAAATTTAAGAAAAAATCATTCCCCTTTACAATGAATATATGAATTGTGAAGAAATTGAAATCATTTGAAAATATATATAAAAACTCTTTTGTGCCAAATAGAAGCAATCATATTCTGTACTTTCTTCTGAGTGTTATAAAGAACATTGATTAATCCAGAGTTTGGTCTCTAATTTTGTGGTCCAGAGCTTCTATTACTCCCCCGCCTGAGGGCTAACAATCTCGCATCAATTTCCAATCAACTGGACTAAATTGGGGATTTTAATCTGTCACCTTAAAATTTCCATTTTTGCATCCAACAAAGTATATTTCTCTATTTATTTGCACCCAATCACATGAATGACATACTCTCTCATGAAATCAAATGTGATTATCCTTATGTTATAGAAATCATATCCCTTTTTAGAATATGTCTTTCAATAAGTTATAACATTTCAATTGACCAGATCACAAAATAAATGAAGATCGGATTTCAAATCATCACAAATTATTAACATTTAAAACTGTAGAAAACAAATTCAATTCTTCACAAAATCATATCTCAAAGTAGGGAGAAGGATAAAGACTACTCAAAATTTATGAAAATGATACGACAAAACACGAATTTCATATGTAAAAATAAATTTTCAAAACAAAAGAAATAAAAATAAAACTTATTTCACAATCCTTCCCAAGCAAATCCCTAGAAGTTCTTTTCAAACATTTCTCTTTTTATAATCCCACTCAATTCTCTCTTAGAAGTGTAATGAAGAAGAAATCTCTCATATTCCCTCTTCTTTTACAACTCTAAAAGAAAATCTCTTCTTCTCTTTCACTCTAATTTTCTCTCTCTCCTTTTCTCTTCTCGCGCTTCTTACAAAATGAGAAGTCCTCTCCTTTTTTTTGGGCTGCCTCATTTGAAAAAGAATTCAAAATTTTCTCCAAAAGTCAACTCTTTTGAATTCGAAAGATTGATCCAAGAGACATCATTTCATAAAAAAATATTCCAAAGTGTCTAGATGCATTAAATTATTTCAATAGGTGTGTAGAACAAGTGTCCCTTTGAAAATTCGAGCAAAATTTGTCTCGGACCGCCTTAATTTGCAAAAAATCATCTCTGGCGTATCATGCGCCGGTTCTCTGTCAAACGGCGCATCACGCGCCAGAATCTCAAAATTCGTTATTTTGTCTCCAAATTTCATCTTTTTTTTCATTTTTGCTCCAATTACCAAAAAATGATATACCTACATGAAAATACCCTTCTTTAAAATGCAATATCACAAAAAATAAGTATAAAATATATACTTAAAATAATATATTATTTTGATGTATCATCTAACTATACTCCAGGGACTGAAAAATATGTATGGGGAAGGATATTGAGTAATGGGTTGAAGAACTTTCTAGTGCTCTTTGTGCCGACCACACCACCTCAAAAGCTCCAACAGGGGAGACATCCTACAATCTATGTGGTTGGTACAGAGGCTATCATCCTAATCCACCTTGGGCTCCCAAGTCTTAGGGTTCAAGCCTTCGATCATGACAAAGAAACATTTTGACGAAATTAAGATCTTTCTCAGAATCTTGTGGCCTTTCTCAAGACCATCTTCTATCACCAAGGAATAGCCCATCACTTCAATGAATGTGCTAAATTTTGGCCTATCTCTCTGACAACATTGGTTTAGTGTAGTTTTGAGGTAGCTAGCAAGGGCCCCCAACATATAAACTGTTGCCTCTTTAGGAGGATTTATGTGATCATAGCTATGATCAAGTCGGAGAAATTTAAGCTCAAAGAGCCTAAGTGAAATGCCTTCGCTCGAACTTGGAACACCAAAAATCTTTGTAAATTTTATCAATAATCATTGTCAAGTAATACAACTTTTATTTCCTTTCCCTGTTGTTCTCTCTTCTTTTTATTTATTATTTTTCTCTTTTTGTTTTTGTTTTCTCTTTATACCTCATTAGTTTTTATATGATATTTATGTACTCATAGCTTTATTATAATAATAAATTTTATTTTCCCTCAATTTTCGGTATGCTTTAATTCTTTTGAAGTACGATTGTAACCATATCTCTAGGAAAAATCATGGTCCATTTACGGATCAATTCAAACCCCAAACTCAAGAAATAGAAAATCTTTATTGCATCTTAGTCAGACCATTTTTCGTTTTTAGGGGGATTCAATACAATATGTTTTGTAGACATTAATGTTGTTAAGTTACACTTCGATAAACACCTTTGGATAGGCCAAGAGTTTTTGGTTAACTTTTCCTGTCATATTCCATACAAGTTAATATCAGTGAGCAGAGCCCCAACCACCAATCTTGAATAGTTTAAAAGTCTTTCTTGGACTTCCTATAATTTCATTTATTTAGGCTAATATCATTGAGTAACACTGAGAAACTGTTTCGAATAGATCTAATATTTTTAACAATTTTTTAAACATATTCTATATAATTTTAAGTTATTAAATAATACTATGACAAATAATCTTATATAGCTCAAAAATCATTAGTGGATTTTCTCTTATATCATCAATTACAAGTTAAAGCTTGGGGTAATATTTTCATCATGACATATTAACTTGTTTATACACGGTTAATGAATGAGGTTGAAATTATGACATACAAATCTTTAATTAACATGTCAATCATGTTTGTATATAAAGGAAATAAACATCTAAAAGCTGAAGAGTATCCTTTATTTTATGTCAATCATGTTTGTAGGTTTAGATACAGGGTCTAAAGATAAATTTTGGAATGACTTAGAAGATTTAATACAAATGATACCTCTTGAAGAAAGAATTTTTATTGGAGGAGATTTAAATGGACATGTCGGTAGAGTGGTAGAAGATTTCAGAAATATTCATGGTGGCTACGGTTTTGGAGTAACTAATGAAGAAGGTAGAGCTATTTTAGATTTTGCTTTAGCGTATGATTTTGTTATTACTAATACTTTATTTAAGAAAAGGGATGAACATCTTATTACTTATAAGAGTGGATCTAATAAAACACAAATTGATTATTTTCTTATGAGAAGAAGAGATCGTCGTGATTGTAAAGATTGTAAGGTAATTCCAAGTGATAATTTAAATACCCAACATCGTTTATTAGTTTTAGATTTTAAAATTAAGAGTTGTAAAATAAAAAATACTAGGACTCATCATTGCAGAATTAGATGGAGAAACTTAAAAGACACAAATAAAATTATTTTTATGAGTAAAATTCAAGATTTCAAAATTTGGGATATTCATGAAGAAGCAAATGTGATGTGGGATAAAGTAACAAACACTATTAAGCAAGTAGCAAAAAATGTTCTTGGAGAATCAAAAGAAAAAATATTTACAAATAAAAATAGTTGGTGGTGGAATAATAATGTGCAAGAAAAGATAAAATATAAGAAGTTATGTTATAAAAATTGGTTTAAATGTAAAAGCTTAGAGAACTGGAAAAAATATCAAACGGCCCGCAGAGAGTCTAAAAGAACAATCGGTGACGCTAAAAATACTGCTTTTAATGATCTTTATAATAGATTAGATACTAAGGAGGGTGAAAAATATATGTACAAACTAGCCAAACAAAGAGAAAAGAAAAGTAAAGATTTAACTCAAGTAAAGTGTATTAAAGATGAAAACCAAAAAGTACTTTTCTTAGAAAAAGATATTCAACATAGGTGGGTGAGTTACTTTGATAAACTTTTTAATGAAGTTTCTGAAAATTCGATCGACCTTAGTGATTTTAATATCGTGAATAATAGTAAAACGTATCATTTCTATCGTCGCATTAGCAAAAAAGAAGTTGAGGAGGCTTTAAAGAAAACCAAAGGTGGAAAGTCTGTAGGACCTGATGATATCCCAATTGAAGTGTGGAAATATTTGGGAGATTTGGGAGTTTCTTGGCTTACTAAACTCTTTAATATTATTTTAAAAACTAAAAAGATGCCTGAGGAGTGGAGGAAGAGTATTTTGGTCCCCATTTTTAAGAATAAAGGGGATGCACAAGAGTGTGCAAATTATAGAGGAATTAAGTTGATGTGTCATACTTTAAAATTATGGGAGAGGGTAATTGAACATAGGTTAAGATGCATCACGAAAATTTCTCATAATCAATTTGGATTTATGCCTGGCAGGTCTACTATGGAAGCTATACATTTATTGAGAAGTTTGATGGAGAAGTTCAGAGGTAATAAGGAGAATCTACATTTGATTTTTATTGATTTAGAAAAAGCTTACGATAAGGTTCCAAGAGATATCCTTTGGAGAGTTCTCGAGAAGAAATGTGTTGATATGACTTATATTCAAGTCATTAAAGATATGTATACTAGAGCTGTTACTTGTGTTCAAACTGAAGGAGGATTGACAGAATATTTTCCTATTTCTGTTGGATTACATCAGGGATCGGCTTTAAGCCCATATCTTTTTGCTTTAGTTATGGATGGTCTTACTGGACATCTACAGGAGGATGTACCTTGGTGTATGCTTTTTGCTGATGTTATTCTTCTCGTGGATAAAACGAGAGAAAAACCCAGGAAAAACTTGAATTATGGAGGTCTACTTTGGAGTCTAAAGGCCTTCATTTAA
>JXCR01109590.1:20121-68314 GCA_002079205.1 Phalaenopsis hybrid cultivar
CTAAAGTGGAGGAATGCTTCGGGCCTTTTGTGTGATAGAAAAGTACCGCTAAGACTGAAAGGAAAATTTTATAAGACGGTGGTGAGACCTGCAATGCTCTATGGCGCTGAATGTTGGCCTTTAAAAGAGAAGCATAATAATAAGTTAAGTGTTGCCGAGATGAGAATGATTAGGTGGATGAGTGGCTTTACACTTAGAGACAAAATGCGGAATGAATATATTCGTGATAGGGTTGGTGTAGCTCCTGTGACAGACAAAATTAGAGAAAGTCGTCTTAGATGGTTTGGTCATATTAAACGTCGACCATTAGATGATCCGATTAGGAGAGTAGATGTTTTAGATTCGACTTGTGTTAAGAAAGGCAGAGGTAGACCTAGGAAGACTTGGGCTTATTGTATTAAAAATGATCTTAATTTATTAGAACTAAATGAAAATATGACACTAAATAGGACGCAATGGAGAAAAAGGATTCATGTGGCCGACCCCACGTATTGGGATTAAGGCTTTGTTGTTGTTGTTGTTGTACAGTATCATTATTTTCATTATTATTTTCAAAAAGTGAAGCGATTTTTTACTCAGCCTTCATATCTGAAAAATTATTTTTAGAAGCCAGACTTGGAAAAAAATTGTCAACATTTGGTTCAGTCAAATGAAGCACCTAATGAATTTCTTTTAAAAAGTCTTGGATAAAATATTTTTAAATACAATGGGGCTCTATATCTTACATTTTAATGTCATTAACATAGCCTCGAATTATGTTTTTAAAAAATATAGAATTTTTTTAAAATTTTCTATAACCCTCCCTTCGATCTAACTCCAATTTTATCTGTCGTATTTTCTAACAGTTTAGTTTATAATCTCTTATTCTCATCTTCAAGGATCAATATTTTTTTGGAGTATGCAAATGTTTTGCATTATGATTAATATCAACTCATGCATCCATCAACTCAAGTTATATCTTTTTGAAGTTGCAAAGAAAAAAATCGGCAGTGTATACTTCGGTTCTACATTTTGTCAGATAACTTCTTAAAGCTATTACATATTTAGCTTTAGCATTATAAATTTATTTATATTTGGTTTGAAGATATTTAATCTTTATAAACTCTGTATTCAACGTCTTCGAGATGATATTTAACTCCAAGTCAATATCTGAAATAAATAATTTCGTATTTGATAACAGAAAATTAAATAAAAAAATAAAGATGATTGATTCACTCTTCAGCTCACTAAAATCTTATATATGTATGGTATAACACTTCTTCAATCAAATTTATTTTTTATGAATGAATAGTTAAGAGACTTTAAAAAAAATTATTTTCATTATCAGTTGATATTATCAAAGAATTATTTTCCTTCTTTTATTTTGAAGAGGAAATTTGATCCTCTTATAATCTTGTAAAGGGCGATTGAAAAAAACTTTTGAAATTTTCTCTTATCTCTTTTTTTTTTCTTACACTTTCAACATCATAGCATGAAATTATCTTGTATGAATAAAAAGGCCAACATTGAACATGAATTTTTTTTATTTTTTTATTTTTGAAATAATGTATCTTATATTGAAGTCTTCAATATTTCAAATATTAAGAATACAAAATATATTTTTTGTGACATGAAGAGGAACATGCTGCTCGTTTACTTTTTTCATGAAGTTTGCATTCATTTTTACCAAAAAAAATATTAGATTATTTTTTAAGAGGTTTATAGTCCGAAATTCCATCCATTTGCTCCAATAAATTATACAACTTTGAATATCATATACAAATTTGAATATTATTTGCAAAATCTTCTGTGTTAATACCGTACCGTAATCTCTGATGAAAATAATTAGTCTAATGACGATTGTCATAGTTCAATATTAAAATTATAAAAAACAAACCACATGTCGATAAAATATTGACTATTTCAGGAGTTGATAGATGTTGAAGTCAAATACATAAACTTATTTTATAAATTGTTAAGATATTTAGTTGTTGGAGAACAATCTAGATTAAATGATTTAGGAGGCATAACCAACATGCCCACGAAAAGTTTTTTTTTTTTTTAAAGAATCAAAATAACATCAGTTTTTGTTGGCATGATATCATCTGTTCTTAATGTTTTATGAGATTTCCTAGAACCATCTTCTAATACAAGAATTAGAAGGGTTAGGGAGGAGGATAGAGGAAGATACATCACCACCTCGTAATAGGATACAGTTGAAACACCGCCANATTGTTGACATGATATCATCTGTTCCTAATGTTTTATGAGATTTCCTAGAACCATCTTCTAATACAAGAATTAGTTGGGACTCTTTTGAAATTGTGACTTCAGTTGAATGATGCTCACAAGTAATCTCTAAAGTTTTCAGTACAAGATAGTCATGTGTTCAAGAAGATGATAATTACACAATGAAAATCTGAACTTGATAATTAGATAACAACAATTTGAAGATGAGATTCGGGCAATGCAAACCTATAAATCATAGTCATACAACAACCACTTGTAGATAATAGTCTGATATGTATTTTAAGATAAGATTTAAAGTTTAATAGAAAGAAGATGAGTGAATTACACCTCTTCTCAAAGGAATATTTATAGTTAAAAATTGGACACTGTAACAATTGCTTTCGAGGTTACATGCCCACACTTGCACATGCCAATAAGCTGACATGACTTTTCACGTACAGGTATGTCTCTTCACGAGCAGGTCTATTCCTCCCACATGCAGACAAGTAGTTGCATGTGTTAACCTTACATGACCTTGCACGCGCGCACATACGCACACAGTTGCGATTGTAAATGCGTGCAGCTATAGGCACCTAGGCACACATAACCGTTGGTGCTTCTTCACGCATTTGTGTGTCCTACCGATGCGTGCAGCTATAGGCACTTATGCACCTACTAATGTGTTTGCACTCGTGCTTATGTGTGTCCATGTGCATGTGCACACGCCATAGTCAACAATGATAATTGCTTAGCCTACCTTGGCCCGAATGTATTTATTCCACAATTTATTGGCATTTAAAACTCACTTTTGATATATTTGTACCTCAATAGAAGCTTTATAATCAATTTTGAGCAATTTGAAATTTTCAAAAAATTTTGTTTCAATCAACGTGCGAATTTTAGGAATATCTAAATATATGATTTATGAAAAATTATTTGATTCGTGACCTGATGGGAGGTCCATATTGATGTCCAAGAAGTTATCATGTCTGAAAATATTATAAAATTATAATTTTGAGCTATAATATTTTTCAAGAACAATATATATATTTTTGTTTGAAATAAAGTTGAGTCTAAACATAAGGGTCTGTTTAGAATATCACCAAAAAATCCACATGATCTGACACGAATCTTGATATATGTTGAATGATAATTTTGAGATTAAAATTAAAGATCATTTGAGCTCCGAGTTCGACAAATTTATGGTCAAATTAAACATCTAGGTAATACAATCCGACACCAAAAGGGATTAGATCCAAGTTCAAAAAAGCCCTAATCAAATATTTGAAGTGTAATTGGAAGCATTTGTGCATTAATTGGAAGTCAAACAATATTTAAATTTGGCTTGCTTATTGTCAAGTTAAGTGATTGTACGAGAGGAATCCAAGTTCAAGTCCTTTTATTTGCAAGGTCATTAATTCACTTAAATGCTGATAATGAGTTTTTTTAACATAGGCTTGAATTATGCTCTTAAAAGCTTTATATTTCTTTGAAATTTTAGCCAATCTGGCTTGGCTCCAATTTTATCAATCGCTTTTTCAAATAATTGAGTTTATAATGTCGTGTTCTCGTCTACAAGAATCAATATTTCTTTAAGAATTTTCAAACTCTTTGCATTATAGTTAAAATCTTGAGCATCTACTAGGTCATCTCGAGTTTTATCTTTTTTATGTTGTAAAGGAAAGGAAGTCGTTATAATGGATAATTTCATCTTACATTCTATCGGCTTTCCAAATGCTCTTACATTCTTAACTTTAACATTATACATTAATTTATATTTGCCTTAAAATTATTTAATTTTTACAAGTATTGTATTACATCATTTCAAGACGATTTTTAACCTGAGTTCAATATCTATTTACTTAAACATCTAAAAAATTTAGGTATGTGTTAGATAAGTAAAAAACAAGTAAATTAAAAGAAAATTAAATATGAATTATTTATCAATTTGTTGGAACCCTGTACATGTATGGTTTAACATTTTATAGGAACATTTATTTTTGATAAATGAATATTTAAGAGACTTGTTAAAAAAGAATCTTTGTGACTTTTAGTATCAGCTGATAATATCATATAACATAATCTGTGTTATTCTGCTTTGAAGGGAAAATTTTAACTTCCTAATAGTGTCATTAAAGTTATTTGAATAAAAATTTTGGAATTTACTCAGATCTTTGTTCTTATCCTTCTATTTCAATATCACATCATAAGATCTTGCATGAATTGAGAGACAATCTTGAACAAAGATTTTTCATTCACATATTTATTGAGATATTTTATTTTTTATCGAAAATATTCAATACTTTGAATATTAAAAATTCTCAATATATAACTTTTGTGACATGAGGAATAGACAGTTCTTTTATTTTTTTTTTTCATTTTTAATGAATATTTCATTCCTTTTTCATTTTAAAAAAATAGACCTCCTTCAAGAGGTTTCTCGTTCAAAGTTCCAACAATTTGCTTTTATAAGTTATATGGCCTTGAATATTATATACAAATATGACAATTCTTTTCAAAATCTTCTGCGTCAATATCATANTGTCAAAAATGAAGTAGAACGGTGGCCGCTTAATAGGGCTGTCAAAACAGTTCGTTAAGAAGCTCGTGTTCGGCTTGTTCGTTAAGTTAATGAGCCGAACACGAATAACACAAATAAATATTTATTCGTTCGTGTTCGGCTTGTTTTGGCTCGAAATACTACTAATCAATTATACATGTATCTTTGATGAGTAGTAGATTTTACAAATTTAATTGACTACAAGGCTACAAAGATTTATAATGAATTAAAAGTATTAATGAAGAAAATAGAATAAAAATTATTAAAATAGTTTCAAATGATGTTTTAAATCTTGCCCCAATCCTTAACATTTTATGACTACGTGATTAGAGTTGTCAAAACGACTCTTTGTTCGTAAACGACTCGTGTTCGGCTCGATAAGCAAACGAGTCAAACACAAACACACTTTTTCAGCTCAAAATATAAACGAGCTGAACCTGTTCAGCTTGTTTACACTCCTACCGTTTAATATGTGATTGAACTAATTAAAATCTTCAGAAAAATTTAAGTGTGACGACGAATTTTGAGCAGATTACATTTATTAAAAATTATCATTATTAAGTGTATAATATTTAATAGAAAGATATCTTTAATTTAAAATTTATATGAACTTTTTTTTTTTGGAAAAATAAAAGAAAAAAATACATTATAATATTTTTATAAACATTTTGAATTCGAGTTTGACAATTTTTTTTCAATGAAAAAATAAAATTATAAAAGGATGCCATGCCATTGCTTCTAAACAAGAAAAAAATAAGGTATTCTCGTATAAAAGAATTATTCTATGTTAGTTCTTTATAATGACTAATTTAGTATTTGATTGTTAGATTCTATTGGAAATGCTGATACCAAGAAGGATATCTTTATTCGGTATAAAATAATTAGCGGGGAAAGAACACCCTGTTGAGCTTGACTCTAATCCGACTTTGTGAAATGACTTCAGAGACGTAGGATAAGTGGGAGCCGGTGAAAGTGAAATAACACTACTTTTAACATTATTTTACTTTTAATATGTGAGATAGAGGCGGGTCCCTTCTTTTGGCTAATAAGTCTCTGCAACGACGCAAAAAACTTAACGCTCTAAATTTTTATAAAGCAAGTCAGTCAATCATGTAAGTATATATGTCAATCTAGTAATATATGGATTATGAGTTTGTGTATCAATATTATAAGAAAATTTGTCAAAATAGTTTAATAGAAGAAATTCTAGTTTACTAAACACTGAATGTAGTTGAAGTGATCCAAGCGCAAAGGTTAAAGTTCTACAATCCTAAAAGACAAAAAATAGAACAAGCAATAACATGAAAGAACTACCGAAAGCAATGAGCAACTTGAGTCTTTCAGAGGGAATGAGGCTCAAGCTCCTGTGAATCGAATATGATATTTTCTCGATGTTTTTCCTATGAGTTTCTCTATGTGATAGTTGTCAACTAGAGATATAATTCTCCTTAGCTTATGTCTAGATCATAAGAAGAGTTGAAAACTATATTAGTTAAGAGGGACTTAACAATGCAGCATTTCCGAGAACTTCTCAGATCCCCTATTTAGGTTATTGTTTCTTAATACAATATATTTATTCTACCGGGCAATCATGTGTTAACTTACTTGCTCCACTAGGAGATAGTTAGAAGTCCTAAATGGGCAGAACATCCTAATTAGTCAAATCAAGAGTAAACGATGAGCATGAAAGATAACATATGAATATCCATAATTCAATCACACAAATAATGTTTACGGGGGAAACTCATGGTGAAAACAATGAGAAATATCCTATCCTTCACAAGAGCATGAAAGAAATTTAGCTACAAGANCATATAAATAATAATTTTTAAATCTTGTTCAAACTCTTATTGTCTTATGGTTACATGATTAGAATTGTTAAAAAGACTCTTTGTTCGTGAACAGCTCTTGTTTGACTCGTTAAGCAAACAAGCCGAACACAAACTCACTTTTTGAGCTCGAAATATAAACGAGCCGAGCTGAGCATGGCTCGCTCGTGTTCAGCTCGTTTACACCCTTACTTGTNGCTAAGCATGACTTTCTAGTGTTAGGCTCGTTTACACTTATAAAAAATTAAGAAAAACTTAGAACAATGTAGAATGAGGTGGGAGGAGTAACTGATTCTGAAGCCGCTGGGATGCCAGTATGGAGATGTCTCCCCGGCCGCTGGTNGTGTAGAATGGAAATGTAATTAATCTTTTGAATTTTTTTTTGCTGTGGCTCATGTTTGCATCAGATTTGCATCTATTTAGCGCCGAATAATCTAAAACTATATTGTCAACAATATTTTGTTGTTCCTCGATACTATCAGGCGCATATTAGACGGTAATCCGACGATAATTTTTATCGCCAGATGTTTTCAGAAGCAAAATTTAACGTAATTGTAGCCTAAACATATCTAACGCTACAACGATGTAAAATCTTGAAATATTTCGACGCAAAATTGACAGGATTAATATTACCGACCCCCAATTTATCTGCAAAAAATAATGGATGGAAATCAGACGCAAATCCGACGATAGTCCTCAAATATGGTAGGATTTGCTTTTGATTTCCGATTTAGCCGACGTAAATTTGCTTGATTCCTATAGTGATGCGTTCTAATCAAAATGTGATGATTATAAGAAGCTGTTATTGTTATATCATTTTTTTGAAAAAACTATATATTTATAATACCCGCATCAATTTTTTTTAAAAAAAATGATTTTTCACTTAAGAGCTTTAGAACCACATTTACAAAAAAAAGATTTAGTGGCTCCAACTCGACCCAATAATTTTAATAGTTGGATTTAGAGAAATATTTCTAAGAAGATTCAAAGATCAAATATGAAGTTAACTTAAAAGTATTCATGATACATGATATGACGCGATAATACAGGCATAGCTTATAGGGAGAAGGTGAGTCATTTGGCAAGTGACAATGACACTTACTAACCGCCTTTAGGGGACTTGCGTGCATTCCTGCCTGCACTTGTGCCGTATGGGGGAGGAGCGATGGAGCAGATATTGTCTTCAGAATGATTCAAGATTAGTTCAGTTAAAGCTCAAAACATGTTTAGAATAAATTATTTTTAGCAACATTAAATTATTTTCTGAAAGGATAATCTTGATGCGTGCTAGAAAATTTGCAGTGGTAGAGGAACGGATATCGTCTTAGCGTTGTATGAAAGTTTAGCACACACATAGATGAAAAAGAAATAAACGGGGATGACTCCAGAAATTTTTACTTGGAAAACCCGTAAAGAGAAAAACCATGGGTCCTAGCCCAGTTGCGAAAATCCACTATTGAATTGAAGATTATATAAATTCCTTATCCCACAGAAGGGAGAATAGTAACTATATTTTTCAGATTACAACGTCGCTGACGGCGTCTAGTTTGTGGTGATCGATAGTGGTCAGCGGTGGTCGATGACGGTTAGCAGAGGTCGACGACGGTTGGCGGTGGTTGACGACGGTCAGCAGTGGTCGTCAGCGGTCGGCGGTGGTCAACGGTGGGTGACAAAGGAGGTCGGCGGTGGGTGATGACAATCGACGGTGATGCTGAGCTGCGGCTTCTCCTGAAAGCCCAGACTCTCTCTTTAGACTTCAGCTTCCCCTCATGTGAGGGGTGTGAGTCTATTTATAGTGTGTTGAGTGCAATTAATGCAGACATATCTACCATTTTGATTGGACGGTCAAGAGAGTTTCCTTGGAGCATGCAACGTTTAATGGACATTTGAGTGCCTTAACAATTTCAGAATTGAGTGATCTTGGGCTCATTTGATTTGTCAAATCGAGACGCTCGATTCGAGTATAGACTTGCTAGTGTAACATCTGTTTGACCTTTCAAATGTGTCTAGAAATCTTTCAAGGGTGGTTTAATGACTTGACCTGAGTTTGATTTGACTTGGATTGGAATAGTTTTTATATCTCTAGGTCCGTCTCATCGAGCCGGCCAGTTTGACTATAAGTTTGCTGAAATAGGAGCTCTGAATGAATTTTTATCAAGATTTAAACTTTTCTTGCTCAAAATATCATCTCGGAATCTGTGTCATGTCTCGAGATTTGTGTCAGATGATGAAAATTTGTTGGTGGAGTATTAGTTGCCCCCTATTTTCGGGCGAGATCATTTTTATCATCCGAAAATTCTAAGATCTGGAGCATTTATGTCCTGCATACATATCAATATATATTATTTCATTAGTATCGTTATTAGAAAATTTGTTTTCCTTATATATTATGAATTTGAAGACAACTCAATTGATAAGTTCTTTTGCTTCATGAGAGGGTGACAAAGTTCAAAAATATCAAGATCTGGAGCATTTTTTTTGTGCAGTTGCATTTTTTTTTGGAAGATAAAAAGTTTTTTTTTTTCATTTTTTATTAATGACATTTAATGTTTGCACTCCTTTTTGAGCCTACTTAATAACGAATATTTAATTTTTCACTTCTTTTTGAAGTCTTTAATAATGACAATTTAATGGTTAAATCATTTTTGGAGCCTATAAATAGGGGCCTGAAGAAAAAGGTAAAAGTGCGGAGGCGTAGTGGCCCTACGCGGCGGCGTGGTGTTGCAACGGTGCGGTGGCGCGACGACATTGCAGTGGCGTTGTAGCGTTGCGGTGGTGTGTCGTGTTGTAGCGTTGCTGCAGTGCGTTGCGACGACGCATTGGGACGATGTGTTGTAGTGCAGTGACGTGTTGTGGCAGTGCGTCACGTTGACGTACTAGGCGGAGCATTGCAGTGGTGTGACGTGTTGGATGTCCAATGTCATATAAGAAGGTTACCGTGAGGATAAATTGTCAGTGGCCTTTTACGTGGTTGAGGTTATACATAAGGGTATTACTCAGTGATGTTTAACATGTATGGGAGGAGCCAAAGAAAGTCCACGGATGACTTAATAACCCATCTAAGGTTGTTTGTTGGAGCACTGCTCGCTTATGAACCTATGTGGAAGGGATCAGGTGTAGTCCACCAAGAATTGTTAATCTATTCAGGGTTGTTTATCGGAGTAAAAATTTAGCGATGTTAACCCAAGAGGTCAGATCAAATCCTCATAGAATAAATTGTGCTCTGACTAAGACACAACCAGAGTTGTGTATTTTTTGGGTCGAGAGCATTAAGTGACTCGTGAATGAGCCGTTATACTTTCCAAAGATATTATGTTTTGTAGCAATAAAATAAATCTAAAATACATTGTCATTGTATGCAATATGACATAAATGATATGACTGAAGTGTTGCTGGTAGTATTTCCGAAGATTCTCAACATTCCAAGTCTGGGACACGATTTTTCCATCTGAGTCTTTGAGCTTGAAGGTTAAAGGCTTGATCATGCCAACTACGATGTATGGGCCTTCCCAGAGAGGGGATAATTTGTGGCATTGGGTACCATGACCAGCGGCTTCAATACTACGCAAAACCAAGTCACCAATAGAGATAGGTCAAGGCTTTACTCTTCGGTTGAAGTGGCGAGCAATTCTTTGGTGGTAATTAGCAGCTCTGAGGTGGACCACATCATGTATTTCTGAGAGAAGATCCAACTGTTGTCAGAGTTTTTCTTCATTACTATATGAGTCGAAAGTCTTGACTCGAGGGTTTGGAACTCCGATATCAATGAGGATGTCAACCTCGGTGCTGAAACACAAGTTATATGGAGTTTCCCTGGTAGGAGTTCGTGAGGTGGTGCGATAGGCCCGGAGAACGTTGTGCAACTCTTCTACCCACTACCCCCAGCCTTCTCAAAACGAATCTTCAACCCCTTGACCACCGTCCGATTTTTCACCTCTATTTGTCCATTTGTTTGGGGATGCGCCATAGCATTGTGCACTAATTGAATGTGAAGATCCTTGCAGAATGATGTGAAGACCCTTCCAGTGAATTGAGTCCCACTAGTAGTGATAATCTTTGCGGGAAGCTGAAAGCGACATATGATGTTTTTCTAGACAAATTGTTTGTCATTGGCCTCAATGATCTTGGCAAGTGATTCTGCTTCTACCCATTTGGTGAAGTAGTCAACAGCTAAGATGATGAATTTTCATTGTCCAGTAGCTATCAGGAAAGGCTTCATGATATCTACTCCACATTGGGCTAAATGCCAAGGACTCATAAAAGATGTGAGCTCCACTAGTAATGCATGCGTAAAATTGGAGTGAAATTGACAATTCTTGCATTTTTGTGCACAAAATCTGATGCATCTTGCTTGATTGTGGGCCAGTAAAAGCCTTGCCTCATTATTTTAATAGCAAGTGCCCTGCCTCCAAGATGTTCCCCACATATTCTGGAATGAACTTCTCGTAGAGCTTAATCAACTTCAGATGGAGAAAGACACTTAAGATATAGACCTACATATGCTTTCATATAAAGTTCATCCCCTATAAGGATGAAGTTGGCAGTCATGCGTCAGATGCAAATTGATGTAGTAGCATCATCTAGTAGTGTTCCATCTTGGAGGAAGGAGATGATGGGATCCATCCAAGATGGCTCCCTTGGGTCATCTATAGACGGTATCACCCATGAACCATGGATGCTAGGAAAATGTATCTCCTCAATACACCTTTTATAGAGATCTCTAGTTGTTGAAGTTGCAAGCTTGGAGAGGGCATCGGCTCGTGTGTTATGCTCCCGAAGTATGTGGATGAGCTAGCATGTTTCAATTTGAACAAGAAGTGTTTGTACTGGATTGAGATATTGCACGAGTTGTGAGTTATGAGTGTCAAATTCTCCTTCTCCCTGGGATGCGATGAGTTGAGAATCAGTGTAGATAATCATGTTTTGTACTTCACAGTTGATGACAAGCTTTAATCTGACGACAAGTGCTTCATATTAGGGAACATTATTGGTGCTTAAAATTTCAAACAAAGTCCGTACTCCAAAATGTGTTTCTTTGGGGAGATGAGTAGTATTCCTGCACCAGCTTTTAATTTTCTAGATGCTCTGTCTACGTATAGTGTCGATTGAGGTGAGTGTGGAAGAAAAGTGGGTGGTTCATCAGAGGTAAGCACTGTACATTCTACTAAAAAGTCGGCCAATACCTATGATTTGATGTTTGGACTTGGTAAATAATGGCTGTCAAATTCTCCCAATTCTACTAACCATTTAACTAATATTCTTAATGCTTCCGATTTTTGTAGGATAGCTTTCAAAAGGAGTTGTGTGTAGAATTCGATAGTGTGAGCCTAGAAGTACAGATGAAGTCTCCTTGTTGAGAATACTATGGCAAGCACAATCTTATTTGCCATTGGATAACGACTTTTTAAATCAGAGAGAATCTTGCTAACATAATATACTGGTTTCTCAACTGAGTTTTCTATTCTGACAAGAATAGAGTTGATTGCATGAGATGGAAATTGTCAAATAGATATATAACATCTCTCCTTGGATGAGCTTGGAGAGGAGGGGCAGTGAAGCCAAATATGCCTTGAGTTTCTCGAAAGCAATCTGACACTCATCTATCCACTGAAAAACGGTGTTCCGAGACCCTCTGAGTATCTTGAAGAACGACAGATATTTATCTCCAGAACGAGCTAAGAAGCGGGATAAAGCAATTATACGTCCTTGATGTTTTTTGGAGGCATCATGTCCCTCAGCGCCTTTATTTTTTCTGGGTTTGCTTCAATTCTACAATGAGTAACCATGAATCCCAAAAACTTCCCTGATGTTAGTCCAAAAGCACATTTAGTCGTGTTAAGTCGTAAATCGTGTTGACAAAGGAGTTAGAAACACTCCTCCAGATGAGAAGTGTTTTGTAATGCTTCCAGGCTTTTTACTAACAAGTCATCAACGTAAACCTCTATTGTACACCTGAGAAGATTTATGAAAACTTTGTTATGAGACATTGATAAGTTGCACCAGCATTTTTTAATCCGAACGGTGTAACCTATTAATATTATAAACCCTGATCTGTTCGAAAAGAGGTGGCTTCCTTGTCTAGTGGCTTCATCTTTATTGATTGTACCCTGAGTATGCATCCATAAAGCTGAGCTTATGATGTTCGAAAGTGGCATCAACAAGTTGATCTATGTGTGGGAGAGGAAAGCTATCCTTCAGACATACTTTATTGAAGTCTGTATAGTCGACACACATTCTCCACAAACTACTAGTTTTTTCACAATGACGACATTGGCCAGCCATGCAGGATGGTGTACTTCCCATATGAACTTTGCTTTGAGAAGCTTGTTGACTTCTTAGTCAATAGCTTGTAAGTAATATGGGGCAAAATTGCGCTTTTTTTGCTAAAAACTGATTTAAATGTTGGATCTATCTTTAAAGAGTGTATGATTATTTCAGGGTCAACCCCATGCATGTTGACTGGGGTCCATGCAAAAATACCTTGGTTTCTTTTGGAGGAGATCTACATATTCTGACCTTTGTTAATTAGAGAGTAAGGAACCAAGTTGTAGTATTCTCAATGGGTGTTCATTAGAGAGCGGGACATCAACTAAATTTATACGGGGAAGCTCTTTGAGATACATCTTCATCTCAGAGATCAAAGTTTTCAATGCTAAGTGTCACTGATGGGCATGGCTGAGCCTGTCTGAGGTAGCATGATTGTGCTATCTGTTGATCTTCTCGTACGACATCGATCCCTGCTGAGGTTGGAAATTTGAGCTTCAAGTGTAACACATATGTTACAATGTCAAAGATGGATCACAGAGGTCTCTCGAAGATGACATTGTATGCTGATTCTGACTTGACCACAGTGAATTGGACTGAGCGAGTTATCTGTCGAGGAAAATCTCCCATGCAACAGGGAGATTTATTTTTCCCTCAACCCGTACTGGTCGATTAAAAAAACCATATAATGGCCTAGATACAGGTTGAAGTCTTTCTCTTGTCAGTCCCAAACTAAGGAAAGTGGAGTAGAACAAAGGATCAACAAAGCTCCCATTGTCGATCATGATCCTTTTTACATTGTAGCAGAGTTTGTCAATTCTTGCGCTAATGACAAAAGGATCTTGGTGAAGTACTCAAAATCCTTCTAGATTAGAATCAACAAAAATGATAGGTTCAAGGTGTTATTTCTTATGTGATGGTTCACCAAGTGCAGTGATAAGAACTTGATCTGTTAACAATGGGCCTTCTGCAATTGTTTGAATTTCTCTCACGACTGGGTGACCCCCATGTTGTTGTCATTGCGTTTTTTGCCCCCCAGTAGGAGCATTATCATTACCAGCTAGTTTGTTTTGTATAAATCGACCAAGATATCCTTGATGAATCAAATTTTCAATTTCTTCCTTAAGGAGATTACATGCCTTGGTGGTGTGGCCACGAATTCGATGAAAATGATAGTATTGTTCTTGATTTCCCGAGTTAGGTTTTAGCGGGTGATACCACTTAACAACTTGCTCTTCTTTGATGGCCATCAAGATATTAGTACGTGACATGTTGAGTGGTGTATACTTTTTCGTGGGTCGATATTCAGTTCGTTGTCCGCAGGTTGAAGGAGGAGGTCACAATTCTTTGGTTGTTCAGACTTTCTCCATTGCGAAGATTGAATATTGTCTCTGGAGTTACCTTTGTGTTTTCCACCAAATTTCTCAAATTGTTCCTTATGTGCACTGATGGCCTCGTCCAAAGTTGTTTGGGCCTCAACTCGGTGGATATTATCGACATAAGAATGAAATGTCTCCCGCATCAGTGATGAGTAGAAGGGCCCTTGGCTGAGCCCCCCAAGGAAAACCCCCCTAAGTAACTCTGGATCTACTCCTGGAATTTGACGGGCTTCAGCAGAAAACCCGTGGAAGTAGTCTTTGAGCGACTCTCCTTCACTTTGACGAATTCTTGAGAGATGGTATGAATCTTTAATGATCCATCAATTTGCTTGTTAAAGGTGTTGACAGTGCCCCCCCTCCCCCGATAGAGAGTAGAACTAGGTTCGAGCTTGTCCCTTTAGAGTGGTTGGGAACACCTGACATAAAATCGCTTTAGAGGCACATTGAATGTGCACGATGGTTTGATAATGATTAATATGTTCATAGGGGTCAGTTATCCCTTTATATGTGTCAATGTTCGACAGCTTGAAGCCTGTTGGGATAGGGTGTTGGAGAACCATATTTGCTAAGGGAGAGGATTCAAGGATGCTATGGTGAGTGTGAAAGTGATCTTTTTTCTCTAGGGGGAACTCTTCTCAAACGAGGTGACGTAGTTTGTTACGGATGACATCATCTGGAACGGTAATAAAAAGTAGTGGTGCCATGAGAGTTGCAAGAGATGGATGAGTGGAACTTGTAGTGTCTAGGAGTTCAGCATCATGACATGGCAAGGGAATTGTTCCTTCTTAAGCAGGGGTGTCGGTACGAGTTCCTCTAGGTGGTATGTTTCTTGTAGTTTGCACATTTAATGGTAAACGAGTTTCGTTCATCGGTGTGGACAATGGTTGTTGGATCCCTCATAGGAATTGTATGACCTCCAGTTGAGACTCCTCTATTCTGCGTATTCTTTCTTCCATAGAAGGACCTAAAACCCCCTCGTTGGTTGAATAACGTCTTCTAGGGCGGGAAGATGAAGAAACATGTCGCTCTTGACTTCATGACTGTTCCCTGGAATGATGGGAGTTAGGGCGAGCTACTCTGTTGTCCCGAATATTTTTTCTGGTGGCCATATAGGAAATTAATCAAGTACTTCAGTGATGGGATTGAGACTTTTCCACAAATGGCGCCAAACTGATGCGTGCTAGAAAATTCGCGGCAGTAGATGAACGAACTATCTTCTTAGCGTTGTATGAAATTTCAGCACACACACGGATGAAAAGGAAACAAACAGTGATGACTACTATTGAATTGATGATTATAGAAATTCCTTATCCCACAGATGGGAAAATGGTAACTATATTTTTCAGATTACAACGTCGCTGACATCGTCTAGTTGGTGGTGATTGATAGTAGTCAGTGGTGGTCGATGACGGTTAGCAGAGGTCGACGAAGTTTGGCGGTGGTTGACGACAGTCGGCGGTCGGCGGTGGTTGATGACGGAGGTCGGCGGTGGGTGATGACAATCGACGGTGATGCTGAGCTGCAGCTTCTTCTCAAGGCATTAGGCTCTCTCTCTAGACTCCAGCTTCCCCTCATGTAAGGGGTGGGGGTCTACTTATAGTGTTCTGGGTGCAATTAATGCAGGAATATCAATCATTTTGATCAGACGGTTCACAAAGTTTCCTTGGATCATGGCTTTTAATGGACATTTGAGTGCCTTAACGGTATCAGAATTGAGTGATCTTGGACTCATTGAATTTGTCTTGTCGGGACGCTCGATTTGAGTATAGGTTTGCTAGTTTTGACATCTTTTTATTTCAAATGTGTCTATAAACCTTCTAAAGGTGGTTTAATGACTTGATCTGAGCTTGATTTGACTCTGATTGGACTAGCTTTTATATCATTATGTCTGACTCATCGAGTCAGTCAGTTTGACTATAATTTTGTTGAAATCGGAGCTTTGGATGAGTTTTTATCAAAATTTGAATTTTTCTTGCTCAAAATATCATCTCGGGATCCATGTCAAGTCCTGAGATTTGTGTCGGATGATGAAAGTTTGTTGGTGGCGTATCAAATCTGTTGTTGGTCCAACTCTGGAGTGCTTTAAGATTCATAATGTGCATCATAGGTTGTGCTTGATGAGATGAGAAATTTATAGTCCCAACTATGCTTTTGGAAATCTATTTTGTGATGATCTAATGGGCATGCACAATATTGAAGCAAAGAGGGTGGGGGAGGAAAAATTTGTCCATATAGATTTCAGACACAGGTCTGCAATATTGAAGCAAACAAAGTGGTGGAGGTAATTGAAGTGGAACCGCGGATGTTATTGGGAGGGTTATTGGGGTATTAACTCCAATAACACAACAGTAACCCCCCAATAACCCCCTAATAACCCTCGAATAACTTTTGTGGTTCCACTTCAATAATACTATAACTTTTGTAATAACCTCCCAATAACCTTTGCGGTTTCCTTCAATAATCCCCTGAGGAAAAAATTTTCTGTTCAGACTTTTAACGTAGCTCTACATGCGGACTCCCAGTAGTATGTCGCCATGTGTGATATATCGGGCCCACCTAAAGAATATTAAAGTAGAACCACGAATTCTGCAATAACCCAGAAATAACCCCGGAATAACCTCTCCAGTGAGTTTCTCTTCAATAACTCAAAAATAACGCTGCGGAGGTTATTTGTGGTTTATTGAATTGGAATATATGATTTCTCTTCAATAACCAAGAAATAACCTCCGCATTATTATTTCGAGGTTATTAAAGTGAAACTGTGGAAGTTATTTTTGGGTTATTGAAGTGGAACATATGAGTTCTTTTTCAATAACCAATAAATAATCCAAAAATAACCCAAAAATAACCTCTGTAGTTCCACTTCAATAACCCCGAAATAATCTCTGCGATATAGGACAGGTAGTGGCGTATTATTGGAGTCCACACATACAACTACGTTAGGAGTCCGAACATAAAATTTTTTCCCTGCAATAACTCTCGCAATAACCCTCCAATAACTTCTGTGGTTCTGCTTCAATAACCCATGCAATACCCCCCCCCCCCCCCNGTTCTGCTTCAATAACCCATGCAATCCCCCCCCCCCCCCATAATAACCCCTCAATAACCACCCAATAATCTCTGTGGTTTCACTTCAATAACCCCCTAATAACTTCCACGAGATAGCACACGTGGCGACATATTACTGGAGTCCGCACGCAGAGCTGCATCTGAAGTCCGTATAAAAAATTTTCACTAGAAGAGAGAGAGAGAGAGAGAGAGTAGTAATAACTTCCGCGAGATAGCACACGTGGCGGCATATTACTGGAGTCCGCACGCAGAGCTGCATCCGAAGTCCGTATAGAAAATTTTCAGAGCTGCGTCCGAAGTCCGTAAAGAAAATTTTCACTAGAAGAGAGAGAGAGAGAGAGAGAGAGAGAGAGAGAGAGAGAGTATAGTATAAAAATATAAAAGAAATAGCTTCAATTGATTTGTTAAATTGTATGAAATAAACATATCATTATGTTTTTTTAAAGAAACATGCATTATTTCATATCAACTTTCATGCATGATATAACTGTCAAGACCAATAAGTTAAATAGTAATTTTCTAATAACATTATTTAAAAAAAATTATAAAAAAAAAAATCAAAAGATACCTATTACCTGTTCCTTTCCATTTTCCTTTATTTTTGTTTGTTTTTGCTCGCGCAAAACTTTGATGATATATAATTCAGTCTGATTTGGACCTTTCCGGCCACTAAAACAGAGGTTAGGATGAGAGCTAATAAATCAAATCCAAAACAGAGATATGATGCTATCCCTGATGGTGACTCAACCACAACACTCGCCCATTTAAAATTGAGGCATTTGCGTGCATGCCACTTAACTCCTATGTATTTACATATCTATCACCTTAACTCTGCTTTTTTACATTTATAACACCCAAATTATCACTATTTTAACTTTTTAATAAGTAATATAGGTCTTTTCATGCGTAGCATAAAGTCAGGTGTGAAATGGAAGTTTAGGTGTTAGATTTGTAAATACATAAAAATTAAGTGGTATGTGGATGTAACTCTTTCTTTAAAATATTTACTAGGCATAAGGTTTGGTAAAAATGAAAATATAACAATTTTATGAGGGAAAGTATTTTATATCGGGTGACAATGGGCGTATCATCCACCATGAAAAATATTACATCTGGAGTCCTAACGTAGAGCTACGTTCGGAGTCCACTGATATGCGAACACGTGGAGGTGATAGAAAAATAAAAAAAGAAAATCGTTTTAGTTCAGGAGAATATTCTTCCCGTGTTATTCCACATTATTCATGTGTTATTGTGGTGGTATTCATGTGTTATTGTGTTTTGAGAATATTCCCGGTATTATAATAACACAATAACACCTGAATAACGCAGAACAACACGGGATGAATATTCTCCTATGTTATCGGGCAGGATCACAGGAAAACGTGCGCGTTTCCTTAAAACCACGTGTCTGCATATCAACGGACTCCAAACGTAGCTCAATGTTACGAGTCCTGATGTAATATTTTTCCCATTCACCAGTACTAGTTTTTCCTAATCATGAAAACCGTTTTGGTTTTTGTTTTTTTTATTTTCATTAGTTTTTCATTTAAAATTTTTATTTCTTGCATAATAGAATGTAATACTCTTGCATAATAACTTGGCTGATTTGGCACGTCTCTTTAGTTTTAAATGAATATAACTATGCTTTAGTTTATGCAAATCATTATATTATATCCTTTGAATATAAATAGGAAAAATATGTTTATACGTCAAAGGACAAATTAAAATGTGGTATTAGGTCTTATATCTATAAATAGATTGAGAAGTTTACATACATATCATACAATTCTTATATATTTACATATCTAACACTTAAAGTTTAATATTTACACCTATAACACTTTTATCTCACAGACTTGTGCATTAAGAACATATCTCACCTTTAAAGGTTAAAAATGGTGCTATTTTTTATGTGATGTTATAGACTAGAGTGCTATACATGTAAATAAAAAAGGTTTAGGTGTTAGACATGTAAATACACAAGAATGGTGTGGGATGCATGTAAAGATATCACCTCAACAGGAAAAAATTTGCATGTGATAGATATTGGGGTTATACCGAGGGTACAAGGGGGTTACATCCGCGGTATAACCCCTTGTAACCTCCTTATAACTTCCTGTAACCTATCTGTACCCTAAAATAAGTTTCGCACTTCTGTTATCATATATTAAGAGGTTACACTTAAGTTACATGGAGGTTACAAGGGCTTATACCGTGAATGTAACCCCATTGTAACCTCGCTATACCCCAATATCGCACGCAGCGCTGCGTACGTCTATCGCACGCAAAATTTTTCCCCTCAACAGGTAGAGTTAATGTTATATACCTTTGTTATATGTACCAAGAAATTTATCTAATTGTTGTCTATCTTTGCATAATTTTAAGATCTCAAATCTCCGTAGTTAAATAAAAAAATTTTCGAAATTTATTAAAGCATCATCCATACTCTAAGTAAACTTATAGTCAAAATGAGCAGCACAATTAGATGAATATAATAAGTCTAAAATCATTCAATTTTAATATTATTATGACATTAAGATATCTTCAAATGCCATTGATCAAGATGATCAATATAAAGGGTTCAATGGTAAGTTTTGCTCAAGTTAGAATGACAAAAATATCTCTCACCAAAAAAACTTATAGATTGATCACACTTCAATATATTTGATCAGGTTGGAAGATCTATTTGCTAGCAGTCAACATTCACCTTTAGCAACAATGAAAATTATCACCATTGGGGCTCACCATCACTATTAAAGCTGATGTCTAAGTTGTCACCAAGGCTAACACCCATCATTGCCATTGAATTTGGTGCTCACCATCACTAACAGTTGTCACCACTAAGAACAACACTTGCCAGTGACAATAATACATCCATCACCACTAAAGTTGACGACCACCAATGATTATAATGATGATGATTAATGTCAATACTTGTCATCACAATCATGGCCAATGGCCATCATTGACATTAACAATACTGTAACACCATCTCCATCAAAGCTAATGCATTTTATCAAAAAATAATGTTTAAGATAGTCATTGTCATGCCAATTTCCAACATTCTCACCATGGATGTTGCCCCTATCTCTACTAGATTGATAACCACAATCGTCATCATATTTAATGTTCGTTGTTACATTCAACATTGATACCTACTCTCACCAACTTGATCAATGCCCACTGTCAATACCAATGTTAATGTTCCCCATTGCTAACAAAGTTAAGAACCAACATTAATAGCAAAATTGCTTCTTATCATCTTCAGAATCATCGATGCTCATGATCTTTATTAAGGTCCATGTCCACCTATTTAGACATTGAGTTACCCTCTTATATAGAGAGTGGTTGTATATATTGTTAAGTGTTTAGAGTGTATTAAAAACTGAGGACTAACAAACTCTACTAACAGACTTGATTGTAAGAAAATAAATCCTATATTTTCATTAGTCCTTGCAGAATGATATTTAGCATAATAAAAAACAAATCACAAACACAACAATCACAAAAGAGACTGAATGGACTTAACATAATAGTATCAAGTTACATGTCATACTAGTAAGTATTTAGGGGTGTGATTTTAGCACATGTAGAAAAGCATGCCAATTATATCTATATATTTATAATTTTTTTGTGATTGCCTTATAAAGCACTGCCTTTTGTAGAAAGTAAGTGTTAGGATCACTAGATTAGTCATTTTAACTATAATAATCGTTTCTCATCAACATCTTTAAAATTAAAATAAAATTCATTAATAGCCCAATAAGTTTTATGCTCCAGTTCTACTAGTAAGTGACAAGTCTTTCTGAAAATTAGTCTATATGGGCACATTCCTATATGAGTTTTGTATGCAGTCCTATAGACCTATAATGTAGTATCCAATCCAGTAGACAAGTCCATTCCATTTGGATTTACAAGCTTTTTGAAGATTCTGTTAATTTCACATTTAGATAATTCTGCTAGACCAATGGTTTGAGGATGATAAGCAGTGACAATCTGATGTTTAATACCATATTTTTTAACTATTGTTTCAATTCTCATATTCCTGAAATGACTTCTCTCATCCGTAATGATCACTCTTAGCATTCTAAATCTGGTAAAAAATATTTGTCTTTAAAATTTTAAGACACTTTGAGTATTAGAGCGAAGTAAAGCATCTGCTTCAATCTATTTTGACACATTGTCCACTGCGATGAAAATATATAAATTTCTAAAAGATGGTATAAATGGTCCCATAAAATCTAAACCCCATACATAAAAAATTTTAACTTCCAATTTAAAATTTTGGGGCATTTCATTCCTTCTCGAAATATTGTTTACACACTGATATCGATCTTATATTTTTACATAATTATAAACATCCCTAAATAGAGAGACCAATAAAATTCTGATTGTAAAATCATGTATGCAGTTCTATCAACTTCAAAATGTCCCCCAAAATCAGAATCATGATATTTTTGAATAATTTTTTCGGTCTCTTCATAAGGTACACATCTCCGAATAACTTGATCCTTATATTACTTATATAAATATGGGTCATCCCAAAAGTCAAACTTTGCATCGTGTACAAATTTTTTCCATTGTTGGTATGTCAATCCATAGAGTATAAGATTACTTAAGATGAAATTAATAATGTAGACATACCACAGTACACATCACTCAGTAACAGTGTACAATTTTTCATTAGGAAAACGTTTGTTAATTTCATTTTCAAGATTAAATGATTTTTCCTACTCCACCCTCGATAAATGATCAATTATTTGATTATCAGATCCCTTCATATCTATTAATTCAAAGTTAAATTCTTGCATCAGAAGGATCCATCTGATTAATCTTGGTTTCACGCCCTTGTTCTGCATCAAATATCTTGTAGTAGAGTGATCTGTATACACAATACATTTAGCTCCAATGAGACATGACTTGAATTTATCAAAGACATATACTATTACTAATAACTTATTCTCAGTAGTGTTATAATTAATTTGAGCTTCATTAAGAGTTTTATTAGCGTAGTTTATAACTATAAAAATTTTGTCATAAAACTGCCCTAATTGCATAATCACTCACATCACTCATCAACTTGAATGGTCTCCCCTAATCAGGTGAAACGATAATATGAGTAGTGATTAATTTTTCTTTTAATAGCTCGAAGGCATTTAAGCACTCTTGGGTAAAATCAAAATTTACATCTTTCTCTAAATGTTGGGATAATGGATTAGTTTTTTTTAAAAAATCCTTAATATATTGCTTGTAGAAGTCAGCATGTCTTAAGAAATTTCTAACTCCTCTCACTTAGAAGGAGGTAATAGTTTATCAGTAACTTGTATTTTTGTTGGATCCACTGTCATACCACTTTCAAAAATTTTATCTCGAAGTACAATTCCACATGCAACCATAAATTGACATTTTTCCTAATTTAGAACCAAATTTACCTCTTTACAATGTTTTAAAACTTTCATTAAATTATCTAGACATGAATCAAATGAAGTTTTAAACATTGATAAATTTTTCACAAAAAATTATATTTCTTTCTCAATTAAGTCGCAGAAAATAAGCATCATGCACCTTTGAAATGTTGCAGGTGCATTACATAAGCCAAATGACATTCTTTTGAAAGCAAAAGTACAATAAGGACTTGTAAAAATTATATATTCTAGATCTACAGGAGCAATATGAATTTAGTGATAATCGGTATATCCATCCAAAAAGTAGAAATATCTGTGTCCTTGTCGACACTAAAAAGTTAAGGAGTTGTGAAGTTGTTGGTTGCTAGGATGGATATCCTAACACCCGTTTTAATTTAATTTAATACATATAATTTAGAAAAAAATAGTATTTGAATTTTTTTTAAAAAAAATACAAGGTCGAATTGATCTCATATCCCTAGTAGTTTAAATAAACGAGCATAATACCGCAAGTAGTGCACCTATCCCAAGGAATAGATACATTACTTACTGGTGAATGCTCAATTAAATAAACTAAAGATTGTATGACGCCCGTTTAAGTCTGTGAAACCATTTTATGTCGACTGTCAATTTTTTCTATTTAATACGAAGAATTAAATAGGGTTTATATTAAGCTGGGTTCATGAATGCTTCCTATAAAGGTAAGCACTATAGTTAATTATATCTTAGATAACTGAAGTCACTTATAAAACTCTTGATAAAAATCAGAGAATATTGTCTTCAAAGAGGTCAAAGGATTATGACTTTTCAACAATGTCAGACAAAGATGTGTGAAAGGGGAATGACTCAAGTTTGGAACATTTTATTATAGAGTCTAAAGGAGGAAGAACTTGAGGATGTCATAGATCCGGAGGAGAACCTCAGTGACTTCCCAAGCTATCATATGATTTGGCTTCAATTTAGAGGAGAAATATTTAAATATTTCATCCTGCCAATTTCATAAATTAGAGCTTATATTCGTGTGAAACAATCACATAAATAGTCTGGAAGATGTGAGGATTTAGGTCGTAATGAACGACAACCTCAGAGTCCTAAGACGAGTTAGGGTTTATATTGTATAGCAGAGTCATACAAATGCCTAAAAATAAATTGAGGATTTATGTTGCATAAGCAAACAACCTTGAATTCCTATGGATTTGTTATTTAATTCTAAGGAAAGATATGTTATTGTAGATCATCCTGCTGTTGGAGATGGACGTGCTTCCCGCAATGCTAGCTCCAAGCTCCTCATTGTGATGAGTTTATGTTTTCTAATGTGTCAAGTTTTGATGTCAAATCAGATGTCCCTATGGTTATGATCATTTAAATATTATGGGGCATATTGAAGTTGATTAGAGCGACAATGGTTAGGATCATATGGTTCCCTCGTTATGGTACCCTAGTAGGAAAGTATGAGAGAAGAAAACACTGTAAACTAGAAAAGCGTACCTGGCGAGTCTTCTCGTTCCTCCACCTAAAACTTCAGTACTTGCAAAGCATATATATGTATAATTTTGCATGAATTAAAGCATGCTTATATAAAAAGTAGGAAGTACAAACTTAAAGTGTGCCTACCAAATCCTATGTCATATCTTGGTGTATTTAAATTTTAAGGATGATTCCATTAAGCAAATTATAATAAGCTCACATGTCCTTCAAGATTTTCAAAGGATTATGAAAAAGACTCGGGTATTACCTTAGACAATTCATGGTCCTTGGAATTATCTTGAGTTCATTATGGTTTTATCATATTTGCTATATAGTTCATCCAATTAATATCCTTGCGCTCAGTGAATTTAATGTTTTGATTTTCCCTTAAGTAGGGTAATTATCACGATGTCTCACTTATGAGTTATATGGGTAACGACCTTTGGGGGCGACTTGACTTAATTAAGGAATTTAGTTTTAAAGAATAGGCTTGTAGTGTTTTAGAAGGTTTTAAATTAATTATAAGTTACTTTCTAAACCTTATTAGACAAAATTTTGATTAAGCCTAGCTCACTACTAAACCTTAAGATTTAATTGGTGGATGTATAATTTTAAGAAAAATGATTTTTTTTCTTAATGTTTATACTTATATTCTTAATCCTTATCATGAATTATAAATCATCCCAAAAATATTAGTTCAGGCTTAAAATTAGTGAGTTATAGTTTTCTAAAATCAAACCCCTCACCTTGATATCTCCCTATTTAAATATTCTTCTAAATTTCATTAATTTTGAAAAATTACAATTTATCCTTTATAAGACCAAAATGGAATTAGTTTCTACCACTTACCCTTTTTATATTTTAATCATCAAAACATATTAATTAAGATCATTGGTTGCCAATTTAGTCCTTTGGTTAAGCATAAATATTAATTAAGCCTTAAATTCCAAAATTACCCTTTTGCCCCTAAGGCTTTAATACCTTATAATTCATTAAATTAGACTGAAATGACTTAAAATTCTTATGTTACCTCACTCATAGGTTAATTAAAACATAAGAGGAGAAAATGTGATTTTTCTGAATTTATTTAATTTTATAATTATTTTTAATGCAAAAATAAGGATTTTTCAATGAAAATTTAATAACTCAATAAAAATAAAGCCTCTATCCTTAATAAAATTATTAGAGGCTCACCTAGATTAGAGGACCACTATAATCAATTTTAATGATTTTTAGAGGTTTAATTTAATTATTAAAATTATTTGTTGGTTTTGAGTATTAATTAAATATAAAATAATATTTAAAGGAAAAATTAAGTTTTATATTTTTATTAAATCTTTCTAAGCTAAGGAAACCCAAAAAAAAAAACAAATTTCATATTTTTTATTTATATTTTAATTATTGGAATTATTTTAGTGAGAAATTAAAGAAAATTCATTTTAAGCATTTTAAAATTAATATCTTGACTTAGAAAATTAGGAAAATTATTTTAGCTGGTCCCAAGTGATCAGGAAGCCAAATATGATATTTTAGTGAGTTTTTATAATCTTATGATTTTCATGATTTTTAATTAATTTTAATTAATTTAAATGTTTAAAAATAACTTAAAAATGAAGTATTTATTTTAGTTCCAATTTTATTTACTTTAGATTCCTCTAATCATAAGAAGCTTTCCAAACTAATTTGGTGATTTTTTTGAATTGTGTTTTAATTATTATAATTATTTTAATGCCAAAAAAGTCATTTCCCTTAATTAATCCATTTGAGTGGTCAAGCTAACTTCAATTGACTTTAAATTTTTATGGGGAGCTCATTTAACATTAAATTATAGTGTGAAATAGTTTTTATGTCATTTACATTTATAATTACTCCAAATTAATTTTCTTTTCATTTTTAGGTTTTGTGACAATTAGAATTATTTTAAATAAATTAAACCAAGTTTATATTTTTCCTAGGATCCTCTAACCACAGTGAACCCACCAAAATAAGTTTTGTATTTTTCTAATGAGTATTTTAATTATTATAATTTTTATGTCAAAATAGAGACCATTAACTTGGAAATTGGATATCTCTAGTTAGAAAGCCCCATAACCATGGAAAAATCAGGAGAGATGCCTAACAATAGAGCCATCAAAAGCCCCATGGTCCCATGCCATGGTGAAATGACTATGCTAATGGAGAATCAAAATAAGAAAAACACCATTTAATTAATTAAAAATAAAATATGCATAAAATAAACATGAAAATATTTTCACATTGTTCTCCTCTCTTCACTGAGCATCATGGTATTTTTATTTATTTTTTATAAATTTTCTACACAAAGTTATACATTTTTGAAGTTATGATTATTTATTTAAATTAGAAATCCCTAATTTACTACTTAGGTGACGTGGCGCTAGTGCATCCTAGACAGATCAGAAAACTCCACGCAGCACGCTCCATCGTCCATGCGTCCGCCTCATCAGCCCACAGTTCCGTTCCATCTCCCCATCTGGCGCATTCAGAGTTGCCAGTGCAATATACATGCGATCCAACGACGCTCGGTCATCATCCCCAACGAAGTTAACCCACAAATCGTTTGTTTTTAAACCCTAATATCTTGCTCGATGCTCAACCAAATCAAGTGTGGTTTGTTCCTATAGACTTGTCTCGACTAGGAGAACATATCCATATAGTTAATTGGCCCTTAAATCAACTCTATACACATGGAGAATCAAATGAAGCTCAGTTTAGGGTTAACTTTCAATACCTTGTTCCAAGAGGGTAAGCCTCGATTGGATGCTTGTGGAAGCTTCGTTAGGGTCCTAAGAGCCTAGGGATGCAGCCTCAAGCCATGGTGAATCACCTAGATATGAATTTGACCAAAGTCGATTTAGGGTGTTGATCAAAGTCCACCTTAGGGTGCTCTGGTGATGAGGCTTTTGTGGGGGATCTTCTTCTCTTGATGTAGGGATGGTGTGGGTGCAATTAATTTGAGATTTGGTAGAGGTTTGAGGGGTGTCCTGTTTCAGCCTAGAAATTGAGCTAAAAAATTGAGCTTGAACAGTGACTTTGAGTGGCTAAGGGTGGTTGGGTTAAGTTCAAGAGGTCTCAAAGAAGCTCTGGAAGCAATTTGACAGAGTCTTCCTAAGGAATTTCAAGCTCTCCTCCTTTGGCTATGGAGGGTGGGTTTAAATAGAGGGGGAAGGAGAGGCCACCTGGGGCAATTGGTGGGTGCTTTAAGTTGCTTATGTGGATGCCAACAATGTGCAAAAATCCAATTGCGATGAGCCAGCTTGGATGAGTTTAATTTTGAGTTTTGGCCATGGTGGATCTTTTGATTTTGGATTTTCTGGCCACCAAGGTGGTTGGCCAGCCAAGGAGGGGTTATCATCTAACTCAGGGAGGTCAGGGCATGGTCTTGGTGAAGTCAATTGGGCTTGGCCATGTGTAAAGATATGAGATTGAAATAGTATGGGAAAAGGGTCAATTTGGGTCAAATTGATGATAAAAATTAAAAATGAGAATATTTGAGATGATTTTTGAATTTTTGGGAATTTTGAGAATTTTTGAATTATTTAGTTCATGAGGGGTATTTTGATAATTTTGGTCAATTGGAATTGACTAATTTTTATTAAACTTAAAGGTGTTTTATTGATTTAATTTTGATTTAATTTTGATTTAACTTGTATTTTATATAATGTGGTTCAATTAACCCAAATGGTCCTATAGTAAGCTCATGAGCCCATTATGTCCAATTAATTGCANCAGAAGAAAACCTTACTATAAACTAAATTGAGTCAATCCTTAACTAGGAAGCTTTATTGCAACCTCACAACTATATATCCTTAAGGCTGCAAACCTTAAGGAAGCTTGAATTTATGGTTCAACTAACATTCTGGGATATACTTACAATCGCTAGCTTTGGAGTGACCTAGTATGCTTTAAAGAGAAGAGGGATGCACAGAGGGAGTATATTTCAAGCTAAAGATCAATTCAAATTTGAGAATATAATTTGAATGAATCAATATCATTTCGTGCCAAAGAGGGGTGCTTTTGTCCATAATAACTTAGGCAGAGACCTTAAGTGATCGTCATGCCTTCTTGACAGACTATTCCTAATAGCCTAAAAGAGTTGTGTGAGTAGGCAAGTGGCTATGTGGCCATGTTGAAGACTTGCTTTCAGTTAGCCAATCCTCAACCCATCCTTGGTTTAAGTTGGGGATGTGTTTGAGCAGGGCTTAAAGGGCGAGGAGAAGTTTTGTGGACAATTAAATTTGATAATTATCCATCATTTGTTGGTTGATTTTGAAAAATAGACTTGATTTAGCTCATTTTGTGGTCATGTGTGAACTTGAGCTAGCTAGTTAGGTTTGGTGAGGTCCAGAACAATGCTTAGTGTGCTTAATTAGAGGTTGGTTGACCTAATATGGCTTTGTATTGCACTTTTGGTGAAACGAATCAAATGATTCCTTAGGTTTAAATTTTTTCAAGCATAATTAAGAGTAACCAAAGGTTCCATTGTTCAAGGGCAGAAATTGAGCACACTTTCATGTGCCCAAGAGGATTTGGATTCTATTTGGTTGGATTTGATTTGAGATTGAGCCAAGATGGTTCTTTTGATTCAATTATTACATCCACATTCAATTGACCCAGTTCTTTTGATTCAGTTATTACGTCCACATTCAATTGACCCAATTGTAGAATAATAATCATTGATTCAATCTATTTGATAATAAATTACCTAAGTAGTTGATTTGAAGAGTCTAATTATATTTAATTAGACTTGATTTGAATTAGGTTGAATCAAGCCCAATTGGGTGAATATTGAAGCCTACTTCTTCTTAATTTGAATGCAATTGGTTTAGGAGGTGTTTTAAAAGGGTTTAGTTTGGTCGAAGTAAGTATACTTTGAATTGGATTCAATTGTACCCATTTATGTCAACATGCGTGAATGACTCAAATCGGCTCAATTAAGGATCCAAATCCATTAGTGGTCAATTGGAATTGACTAATTTTTATTAGACTTAAAGGTGTTTGATTGATTTAATTTTGATTTAACTTGTATTTGATATAATGTGGTTCAATTAACCCAAATGGTCCTATAGTAAGCTCATGAGCCCATTATGTCCAATTAATTGCATACAAAGATGATCTTAAATTAATTGATAGGAAGTGAACTTAAGAGGTGTTTTTCCTAATTTGGTTGAATTTGGATTAGATTTAGAATGATTTAACCCAAGTGTTTCAACTTGGGTCAAGGGCCCAAATTCACTTTATTATGCTTGGATTTTACTTGAATTTTGTGAAGGAGAGTTTAAAATATTTCTAAAAGGGTATAGGGGCTAAGTACACCTCACTCGAAGAATTTTAATATTTGAATTAAATGACATTTAATTAGCCTTTTGGTCAAATGTGTCAATGATTTTTTAGATGAGCTTCAATGAGTCCAAACTTCAACTTTAATTTCTTAATTTTAGGTTGGAAGGTGGCAACATTAGGGGAGCCAAAGGCTCACACTAACTTATGACAAAGAATATAACTGCGGTGGTTGGTGTTGGTCTCACCATTAATCATTGTTCGGAGTGTATTTGAATATCTCTCAAATCTAACAAATTTGAAATATACTTGAATTGAACTAAATATTATATTTGTCAAGTTTATACTATATTTCATTGTCATCGAACCAAACAATTAAATTTTTAAATCCTAGCATTTGAAGTACAAAACTCTCCTTTTGTAGTAAATCAAACAACCCCCTAGTTAAAGATTTTTTCATGCCTTACATAAACCAACTCAACAAAATAATAATGAGAATCTACTTAGTAGCCCTTATAATAATTTTGAACCACATTTCAGCAAACACTGTAAGACATTAGATAACCAAAAGTATATAAAAAAAGCTGCACATGGTCTTCATGGTATTTACAAAAAAACATAATTTTTTGTGAATTGGGAAATTCAAAACAACTAAAAAACTAATTTAAATTATGTGCATTTAAGAAAATTATTTCACATAAAACTATTCTTATATCAGTTTTCCATATTAAATAATAAATCTAAACTCTATCAAATTTTTCGTTGATTTTATAATAATAATATTTTTTCTAGGATCAATTTTTGTAATCTTTTGAGATATTACAAAAAAATAAATTAAATTATTTTCATACTAATTTTTTATCAAACCTAAAGAAAAAAAAAAGGATGTTGTTCCTCCAACATCTCCACCATACAATAACTTCTTAATCCACTTTATCAGTAGCAATAATAGAATCAAACAAACCCTTAAAAATCTTTCTCATCATTTACAAGCAACAAAACATTTACTTCTATATAGCAACAGAACATTTGTGATGGCAAAAAACATTACTTTCCAAATTTAAATCCTAACCGTTATCTTTTATGTACATGTACTGTATTTCAGAATTAATTAGTATTTTAAAAACAAATCATTGGCTTAACAACCCTGAGCTGAATTTTATATGGACTCCTCCAATCATGTACCCACCACGCACGAGGAAGAAAAAATACAGGAAAAAAAATCGAAATTTAAAAAAAAAAACGGATAATTGCCAAAAAAATTTTTTTTTTTCAATTCTACTGAGACTATATATAATAATTATGGAAAGGTAAAGAAGAGGAATTAAAAAGCTCAGCTCNAGAGCTGAATTTTATTTGGACTCCTCCAATCATGTACCCACCACGCACGAGGAAGAAAAAATACAGGAAAAATAAATCGAAATTTAAAAAAAAAAACGGATAATTGCCAAAATTTTTTTTCTTTTTCAATTCTACTGAGACTATATATAATAATTATGGAAAGGTAAAGAAGAGGAATTAAAAAGCTCAGCTCTTTTTGAACCTTCGTAGCCTTCTCGCCCTCTTCACGAAAGCTCCTTTTCTTCTTCCCCCTCTCCTCGAACTTTAAAACACAACATCAGCTCGAAAACAGGAAGAAGGTTCCTCCTTTTCGTTCTTTTCAACCGATTCTGCAGTCTCGTCATCGGCATCCTTTGATTTGCGGCATTGGTTTCTCTTTTGATTTAGCCCGGAGAGAGAAATGTTGATTTTTTGTGCCGAGATCTGTCGCCGACAGGAGTTACTTCATCTGAGATGAGAAAGGTGGAAGCTTCCGCGAGTTTTGGCTTAGATTTCGGAAAGGGGAGAAGAAACAGTAGGNCCGGAGAGAGAAATGTTGATTTTTTGTGCCGAGATCTGTCGCCGACAGGAGTTACTTCGTCTGAGATGAGAAAGGTGGAAGCTTCCGCGAGTTTTGGCTTAGATTTCGGAAAGGGGAGAAGAAACAGTAGGCGAGGATTTAGTGGCAGCTTCGTCGCAGATTAATAATGACCACTAAACGCGCCTACAAGCTGCGTATCCTGTTTTTGAAGATTGTAGGGTTTGTTGGTCGTTGGATCTGTTTTTGTTCTTCATATACCAAATTTTTTTCTTTTATTTTTCTTTTTGCCAAAATTTTGTCATCTTTTTTTTGGTTACCTTCCTTGACATGGTTATGTTTAGAAGAATTTGTGGCTCATGCTTCCAACGTGAACTGCCTCAAGATAGGAAGGAGGACTTCTAGGGTTCTTGTCACTGGAGGGGAAGATCATAAGGTCAATCTTTGGGCTATTGGGAAACCAAATGCCATATTGGTTAGTTCCTCAGCAAATCATATTCATGCCCTTCTGTTCTCTTTGTTTATCTTTCTTGATAGCTTATAACTTCAAGCAAGCTGCATTGTCTTGTTCGTGTTTGCAGAGCCTCTCAGGCCATACAAGTGCCGTGGAATCGGTCAGTTTTGATTCTTCTGAAGTGTTGGTGGCTGCAGGAGCTGCAAGCGGAACTATAAAGTTGTGGGATTTAGAGGAGGCAAAGAGTACTCACCTTACATAATCCTGGAAATTTTCTATAATTTTATTTGTTTGGGTGATGAAAGTCATAAACNCACACCTTTCTCGGAGAATTTTAATATTTGAATTAAATGACATTTAACTATCCTTTTGGTCAAATGTATCAATGATTTTTTAGATGAGCTTCAATGAGTCCAAACTTCAACTTTAATTTTAATTTTAGGCTGGCAGGTGGCAACATTAGGGGCGCTAAAGGCTCGCACTAACTTATGAAGAAGAACATAACTGCGGTGTTTGGTGTTTGTCTCACCATTAGTCATTGTTTGGAGTGTATTTGAAAATCTCTCAAATCTAACAAATTTGAAATATACTTGAATTGAACTAAATATTGTATTTGTCAAGTTTATACTTTATTTCATTGTAATCGAACCAAACAATTAATTTTTCAAATCCTAGCATTTGAAGTACAACACTCTCCTTTTGTAGTAAATCAAACAACCCCTTAGTTAAAGATTTTTTCATGCCTTACGTAAACCAACTCAGCAACATAATAATGATAATCTACTTAGTGGCCCTTATAATAATTTTGAACCACCTTTCAGCAACCGCTGTAAGAAATTAGATAACCAAAAATATATAAAAAAGTTGCACATGGTCTTCCTAGTACTTACAAAAACATAATTTTTTTGTGAACTGGGAAATTCAAAACAACTAAAAAATTAATTTAAATTTCATGCATTTAAGAAAATTATTTCACATAAAACTATTCTTATATCAATTTTCCATATTAAATAATAAATCTAAACTCTATCAAATTTTTCATTGATTTTATAATAATAATATTTTTCGAGGATCAATTTTTGTAATCTTTTGAGATATTAAAGAAAAATAAATTAAATTATTTTATCTTTTACAACAACAAAAAGCTCCATACTAATTTTTTATCAAACCTAAAGAAAAAAAAAAGGATCTTGTTCCTCCACCATCTCCACCATACAATAACTTCTTAATCCACTTTATCAGTAGCAATAATAGAATCAAACAAACCCTTACTTTATCTTTCTCATCATTTACAAGCAACAAAACATTTACTTCTATACAGCAACAGAACATTTGTGATGGCAAAAAACATTACTTTCCAAATTTAAATCCTAACCGTTATCTTTTATGTACATGTACTGTATTTCAGAATTAGTTAGTATTTTAAAAACAAATCATTGGCTTAACAACCCTAGAGCTGAATTTTATATGGACTCCTCCAATCATGTACCCACCACGCACGAGGTAGAAAAAATACAAGAAAAAAAAATCGAAATTTTTTTAAAAAAAAACGGATAATTGCCAAAAATTTTTTTTTTTCAATTCTACTAAGACTATATATAATAATTATGGAAAGGTAAAGAAGAGGAATTAAAAAGCTCAGCTCTTTTTGAACCTTCGTANATTTCAAACTCCTCTTTACTTAACTTGAAGTTCCACATAGTGGTTCTAACCTCTAGCACTTAGTAGGTGGGGTCATTATGGGGGAGCCCAAGGAGAGTTCCCATAAGACTGGTTGAACTTAGGGTTAACCCTGGGTATTAGTCTAGAGCTAAGGTACTCACCTCACTCACAATCACTCGCAAATACGAACCCAAAATTTCTTGACTTTAATCCCTTAATCCTTTGGGAGACTCATGTAGTTGGTCCTCAAAGCCCACTGGCCCTATGATAGCTAAGTCCAGTACATAGAGGACCCAAATGGGGTTTCCAATGGTCCAAAGCTCATTTTTGGTGGTTGGCACCCAAATTCTACCAAAAATACCCAACTTGGCTTTTTTGCCGCTAAACTCCCCCAAATTACCTAAGTACCCTTGAAACCCTAAATTTAGCTAAAATTCAAAAATTTACCCAAAATACCCAAATCTATTCAAAAATCATTTCAAACCTTTTCAAAACATCCAAATTACCGAAAATCACCAAAAATTGCCAAATTACCAAAATGCCCCTCCTTAGCCCAAAATTTCAAAAATTCCTAAAACCTTTTAAATATTCCTAATTTCATTTTTCTCAACTACCATATGACCCAATTCGACCAATTTGACCATTTTGACTAAAACCCCCAAATTGCCTTTAAAGGCCCAATATCCCAAAATTTACCTAAAATGTCCATCAATTTGATCTCAATCTCCCCCAATTTCAATCCTAAACTCAAATTAACCTTCCATATGACTAATCCAAACCAAATCCAAGCTCAATTGGCCCATGCATTGAGCCCAATTTTGATCTAAATCAAACCCCCAATTTTGGCCATATGACTCAAACTCACCAAATTAAACTTATGGCCTACTCAATTGGCCACAATTTGAATCCTAAACTCTTCATCACATTTATACACGTCAAAATTGACCTTCAATTGGCCTCGGTGAATCCTCAATTTCATTTAATTTCAGTCCAAATCCAAAAATCCCCAAATTTGCCCGAAATTGGCTGTCGCAAAATTCCACAAAATTGATTACCTTAGCCCCAAAATTTCCACTCCATTCCTTCATGAAAAATCTTCATAACATCTCCCTTGATAATTTGGACCATTAAATTGAGCCAAATTCCAAGCCTAGCTTAACCTAAGCCCAAGTTTAGTCCAACATGCCCAATTTGACCAAAATCTCAAAATCCTTCAAATGGAGCTTCCAATTGAACTCAAAATCACTTCAATCGTTCACAAAAAAAGTTCATTACAATCATGTAACCAATTTTGATCAATCAATTGGGCTCAAGGTCATGGCTAGCCTAGCCCAAACCCAAGCTTTAACAAAATTGACCTACATGGACCCCTTCAGCAAAAGTTGACCCAATCTAGCCAAATTGGTCAAGGCGAAACCACTACAGCCAAATTTTGGACCTTATTAACCAAGCCAAACCCCATGGAACCACCCAAATGAGACATGGACCAAAGGATCCCCAAATAAATGGATTTATTTCCAAAATTGCATAAGCTAAGGGATTTTTGCTAAAACTAAACACCTGCCTAAATAAATTATTGTGACAGATTTCCCTGGCTCACCTGACCTCTTGGCCACCTCCGCTAGCCTTGACGACCAACCTAGTCACCAGATGAGCCAAAATCATGAGAAACCTTACAAAAATCCAAACCCAATTCAAACCTTGGGGCCACCTCATCCCATTTGAAGTTTAGAGCCTCTGTACCCTCCACATAGGCAACACTTTGCACCCATACATTGGCCCACAAAGCCACTCTAAGCCATTTTTATAGAAGCTCCACCTCCATGGCCATGGAAGGTGTGCAAAAAATTTCGTAAGTATACCCTCTAAAATCACTCCGTGAGCCTCCTTGAGACTTCCGCAGTGGAACCCAACCACTCCATTGCCCTAATTCCCCTTGTCGGAGTTCAATTTTTGAGCTCAAATCCTTACGGGAGATAGGACATTCTCCACCACACCTCCACATTGCACCAAATACAAATTAAACTCACCCACACTTTCACCACACTGAACTAAGACAAAGCCCTATCAAATCCTGTTCATTCAGAGCCTCTAAGATAGCTCAAGACAAATAACCAAATCCGGCCTTGATCAAATTTGGTTCTAGACCTTTCACCACGACAGAGGCTCAATCCCTAGCCTCATTGGACCTCCACAAATGTGCCAAGCACCTCTGATTGAAGCTTCCCTTAGAGCAAAGGTATTGAACTTCCCCTCTTCTAGAGCCTATTTTAATTCTACATTTAACTAGAGTTGATTTATTGGCATATTTACCATATGGATATGTTCGTCACACTTAGACGAGTCCATAAGATCAAACCAGTGGTCATTTGGTGGAGAAAAGGGGGAGATCTTGAGGGTTTAGTGTGGACGGTTACGGGTTCACTCTATTTGGGGACGAGGACGCGGAACCCTTGGATCGCACATGTATAAAATGAAGGGCTCTGATTGCGCCGAATGGGAGCACGGTTCATAAAGCGTGGGCCGAGTCAGTGGCTACGTGGAAGGTGACGTCCAATCAGAGTGCGCCACACATGTTTTCAGAGCCACCTAGGATATAGTCAGTGCCACACGTTTAAATGGACAAATAGGGAATCTAATAAATCAGAAAATGATCCCTAACTTAAAAAATTCATATCTTGTTGTAGAAAAATCACAAAATTAAAATAAAAATACCTTTTTGCTCAGTGAATAAAGGAGAAAAATGTGAAAATAATTTGAAGTTTATGTAATGCATATTTTATTTTTAATTAATGAAACATTACTTTCTCCATGCAGGTAGACATTTCACCATGACTTGAAATTTTGACATGTTGTTGCCTCTACCTTAGGAAACATTATCTGATTTTTCCAAAGTTAGAGGAGACCTTTAGACAAAGATTCATATTTTTCAAGTTTATGTCTATTATTTTCAAAAATTAATTATAATAATTAGTATGTTGCTAAGAAAATTCTAAGAAAATTTTGGAAAGTTTATTGTGGCCAAAGAATCCTTTGAAAAATATTTCATGGGTTAAGTAATTAAGAAAACACTTAACTTTCATCAAACCCTAAAACACAAAGAAAATGAATTTGGGAATAAATAAACATCTAAATGACATGATTTTTAATTTGCACTATAATTTGAAGTTCAGAGAACTCCCTATAAAGATTTCAAAATATTTTGAGCTCATTTGATAACTCAAATTGATATTCTAAGTTAAAGGTCATGTTTAACACTAAAATGATTTTTGACAATTAAAATATAACTTAAAAAATTATTAAAATTAGCTTATCGAGTTCTCTGTGATCAGATGAATTTTTTAAAAATGAATTTGTAATTAAAATAAAAATTTCATTTTTAAGCATTTCTTTAATATTTAAATAATTAAAAATGATAAAAATCACAAAAATAATAAAATTCATGAAAATGTTCTAAATTACTTCTTAAACACTTAGGAATAATTGGAATATTTTTCCTGAATTTCTAGGTGAAGATATTGAATTTTGAAGCTTAAAATAAATTTTAAAGGCTAAAAATGGATTTTCACTAAAATAATCCTAGTAATTCAAAGAAAAAATAAAAAAAATGTGAAATTTTATTTCTCTATGTTCCTTGATATCAAAGATATTTAATAAAAATATAAAACTTATTTTTCCACATTTAAATATTTTATAATTAATTAATGCTCCAAACTTAAAATAATTCTAATAATTCAAATAAAATTCAAAAAATCATGAAATTTTGTCCCAACGATTCTCTGGTCTAAGTCTACCTTGACTAAAAATTTCAAGGGATTAGGCTTTACTTTGTTTAAGTTAGGGAATTTTCTTTAAAAAATCCTATTTCTTGCATATAAATAAATATATAAATTAAATTAAAATTTGAAAAATCACATTTTCTACTCTGATGTCTTAATTAACCCATGAGTGAGGTGGGAAGCAAATTCCAAAGCCATTTGAATTACATTTGATAAATTATGAAGTATTAGAGCCTTAGGGGTAAAAGTGGAATTTTGAAGACAGCCTTAATTAACATTTAGGCTTAATTCAAGAAAGGGAAATGGGCAGCCTTTGATCTTAATTAACATATTTAGATGATTGAAACATAAGGGTTTAATTGGTATAAATCAATCTCACTTCTTTCAATTCAAGGATAAATTTGTAATTTCTTTAAATTATTATAATTCGGAAGTCTAATCAATTAAATGATCTTAGACTTGGGGGTATGATTTTGGGTGTTGATAACTCACTAATTTAACATCCCTATTTGATGTTCAAATGACATTAAAAAAAATGAATCATCATCATCATTTAAAATTCAACTTTTTTTTAAGAAAATATAACTAAGATATCTATCAAAAGTCTTAAGGGCTCAGTAGTGACCTAAGCTAAATCAAATTTGGTTAAGTGAGGATTAGAAAAGCGAACATAATTAAAAATTGAACATCTTTAAAAACACTACAATCTCAAATTAAAAAGTTGGCTAAGTGTCTTAATAAATCTAATTTGCCCCCTTTAAGGGTCTTCACCTGCATAATTTTCAAATTAAATTATAAGTGATAATTACCCTACTCTTAGGGATAATTGAAACATCAATGTTCACTTAGCATTAAAGTATTTACAAGATTGATTATTAAGCAACATAATAAGTTTAAAAAGAGCTCGAGACTTTTCACCAGACAGTGAGATGGAAGCCCAGACCTACTTCTTTCTCCAGATCTGTTAGATACCTCAGAGGTCTACTAAACTTAATATGTTTTGCTTAACAAAAATCTTCCTTAATCAAATTAATAAGGACCCACCAAGATATGACCTAGGGTTGGGTAGATCACTAAAACCTTGCTTTTCTGCTTTATTTAAAGCACTCTCACATGCATTTTGAGTTTCAGGTGGTGGAATGAGAAGACTCGCCAGGTACGCTTTTTATAGTTTATAGTGCCGTTTTTCTTGTACTTTCATATTATACTTTTCATGCTTACAAAAGTTGCATGTTAAATAACGATGCCACCCTGCATGAAAACCAAAACTGCTAGGATAATAACAAAATCAAAACCCAAAACCAAAATTAAAATCAACCAAGATAAAAATCACCTCCATAATATTCAAAATATAAAACAACTCAAAATTTAAGCACAAACAACACAAAAACCACAACTATAACTAAATTAAGACGTCTCTATTGGATGATTGGGAATCCCTCAAAGGAGGTAACCTATGGTTGCTAACAAGGCTTCCCATGGTCTAAATGAAAGTTCGGACCTCATTAAGTTGAGTTTAGTAAATTCATTTCGACTAAGTGAATCCAATAGAAAATAGTGGTACCAGAACGAGGTAATAATTGGATCCTAACTGGTGTTGCTCTAATCAACTTTAACATGCCCCAATAAATTTTTAAAGAACTACAATCATAGGGCCACTTGATTCGACATCATAACTTGACACCCTAGAAAACTTAAACTCGTCATGACAAGGAGTTTGGAACTAGCAAGGTGGGTAGCACGTCAATCTTCTACAGCAAAACCTGTCTTCCCCAGCTAAACCATTTCCTTCCTTAGAATTAAAAAAACAAGACATTAGATTTTGAGGTCATTTGTTTATGCAGCATAAGTCCTCACCTTATCTTTAGGCCTTTGTACAGCTCTGTTGTACAATCTAAGCACTAACTAGTCTTAAGATTCTGAGGTTGTCGTCTGTCATGACCTAAATCCTCACATATTTCAGGCTATTTGTGCGATTGTTTTGCACGAATGTAAGCCCTAACAAATAAAATTGGCATGATGAAACACTCAAATAAATTTCTCCTCAATACTGAAACCAAACAATAGGATAGATTCAGAAGCAAACGAGGTTCTCCTTTGGATCTGTGACATCCCGTAGTTCTTCCTCTTTTAGATTTTATAATAAATGTTCCAAATTTGAACTAATCCCTTTTCACATCTCTTTGTCTGATATCATTGAAAAGTCCTATCCTTTGACCTCCTTGAGGATAATATTCCCTAATTTTTATCGAGAGTTTTCTTAGGTGACTTCGGTTATCTAATATGTAATTAACTAAAGGGGTTTGCCCTTATAGGAAGCTTATCTGAATCTAGTTTAATATAAACTCTATTTAATTTTTCATATTAAATAAGGGAAATTGTCAGCAAATAAAATGGTTTCACAGATCAAACGGATGTCATATATTTCTCAGTTTATTTGATCGAGCCTCATCCTCAAGTCTTGTGTTTATCCTTCGGGATAGATACAGAGTCGCTCTTTCATTTAAATTATAAAAAATATGGGGTTAGTTTGATTTCATATTTTTCTAAACTTAAATATTTATGTAAATTAAAATGTTCTTTTGAAGCGGGCGATGGGATTTTGATTCCAGTGACTGATAGCTTCCAACAGGCAACTCAACTTTTTAGTGCCGACAGCTTCTGGCGACTCCATTGGGGACAATCTTTTCTCTCCTTTTTAAATAAGGAAATGTTATCTTCATACATCGGTAATGTTTCCATGTCCCTCTTGGACCAAATTACTCTTCTTTCATTGACATACTTTACCCATTTCTGTCTTGGGAAAGTACGACCAACTCTTTGGACTTCAAGACTGCCTGTTCAATCACCTTTGAACAGAGGAGTTCAAGAATCCATTAAGGACTCTTTCAATCTTCATGTGGGGTCGGAACCCCAATAGGTGTGTTGGTGGACTAGTTCCACCTGGGCATTGTGTGTCGCTAAATGGGTCCTGCACTGGGTCCTAAACACTTCACATCTTTCTTTCAAGTTTGACTTGTTATTTTGCAAATTAAATCAAATTGTGTTGTGCCGCATGAGCTTCAAAATTCATTAAAATTTTCAACTTTTAAATCACCTTTTTACTTAAAATTTTAAAATCCCCACAAACTAAGACTTACCCGGTCTACAGATTAACCTTTGTTAATTTTCAGTGCTTGCTCTAAGACTATAAAGTTTTGGCCATATAACTAACCCCAAAACTTTCTGTTTTAAAGCTACTGTAATGGCCTTCCCAACGTTGACTTTTTCTTACAACTTGCTGACAAGCCATGAAGCCTGTAAATTCGCTCCTTCCATTAAGTTCAGAGCCGGATTTAAAGATCTTGAGGTCATCCTCGGGGAAGCGCAGTTCTTCATAATGGAAGTCACCGCTCTAGAAGTTTAGGAGCCATTTGCTGAGTTTACTTGAAGTGTCTTCGAGACTTCCATTCTTATAAGAAGGCCAAGACTACTGTTGTCACTATGACACCTACTAAGCTTGTTGTCCCCGCTACTGCTAAGGGAAAAGAAGTAATGATCATTGAAGATCCGACTTAGGGATTAGCTGTCCTACCATCAGTATTCGAAATCGGATTGAGTTCAAGAACCGTACCACTAACTCGAACTCAAAAGAGAAACCGCAACAAGAGAGTTCAGAAGGCCATTAAAGCCCAAGCTCCTGAGGAGATACCCGTTAAGGAAGATCCTCACCAAGACGAATCAAGGTTACTGGAAACATATCCATTTCTGTGGGGAAGTAGATTCCATCCTTTAATGGATATCGATGGATACAAGCGTATCCAGAAAATCATCGTCGCATTACCGACACTTCATGGACAAGGTTTGGAGAAAAAGAAACCTACTCCTGTCACTCGAGTCAGTTCAATTTTTCAGGGACTAACTGCCAAAGAGGGCTGCTCAGTTAATGAGTTAAATGAGTGGGGCATGCAATTTCCTCTCGTATGAAGAAAGAAATTTTAAGGGATGTCAAATCTTTCAGATGATCTCAGAAGTCACTTAAATATTTTCCTGCCCATATTCTCATCTGGTTTCACTTAGGAAGCAGAGTCGATACTGGTATTGTCACCACAGATTCTACCGCTACCAGGACCACAAGACGTCGACTGGTTAAGTCAAGACTGGGTCCGAGAATCCTACCGATCACCAACTTCAAAGACATCCCTAAAATTCTGAAGGAAAAGATGAAGAAATTGCCCAACACTGTAGTCATTCTGCACCATGGGGAGCATACTTCTTTTCGACATACCAATGTTTCTACTAGGAAACTCTGTCCTGAGAAATCATCATCAAAGAAAATGGTGTGGATACCCAAGGCTGTTGTACCAATACAGACCAGTAAACCCGTAGGGCAAGAGCATGGAATTAAGCTAGTGTCCAAAGTATCTGACATTGTTGTAGTAATTGCCAGCGAGATGGAAGAACAAGAGGAGGATCTCCAGTAGGGTCCTCCAGATCTTAAGATAATCAAAGAATCAATAATCGAAGAAATAGTAGAAAAGCTTAGAGTCTAGATTTCTGAGTTAGCCCGAGAACACGGAGTTTTCATCTATGCTGATGATGAAGATTTTCACTATAATGATTACCTCGAAGAAGATTTCATGGATGTCCATGTCATTGAAACCAGAGCTGCTACATCTGCGCACGAGGCTCAACCTCTCGTCGAAGAGAATGTCATAAATGAGCTGAATAGGGCTATCCTCCTAAGGGATGAGCAGGTCAGCCAACTGAAGAAAAGAACAGAAGAGATGGCCGCAGCCATGACCGCCATGACCACCATTCAAGGACAATCTCGACCCCCACATTTAGCCTCTCCAGAGGTCAACCAACCAGAAATTATACATATTATAATAGATTAAAGGAGAGAAGTTGCCTCAGCAAACAGAGATGAACAATCAAAGAAAGATTCTCCATCGAGCGCCATGCCAATAAAGATATATCTAGAAATTCCTCGCCAACCTTCATCACAGTATGCTAAAAAATAGTGTAACAGTCCAACCAGCGACCGCCTCAAGAAGGATAACCTCAAATAGGGAATAAGAGAATATCTTTGGCAAAACACAGAAAACGGTATATTCTTTCAAAGATGAAGCTGTATCCAAAATTTTCAGAAGTCTGATGAAGAAGTCTGAGTTCAGACTAACAGATCCAAAGAAACCCGAAGAGGTTGACAAGAAGGATGAACCAAATTATTTCCCATACCACAGGTTGCTTGGTCACACTATAGAAGAATCTTTCATCTTTAAAGATTGGGTTGAGAGAAGCCTTAAAGAAGAGAATATAATGATCCCAAAAGAATATTTAAGAGAACCTGAAAAAGGTTCCATAAATATGATTTGGGCTGAGCCAATCTCTTATTTTTAAATGAGCTTAAAAGGGATGAGCTTAAAAAGGTTCCATAAATATGTTGATCCGTATACTGAAAAAGATGGATGGAGTATGACTTGGGATGAGCTTAAGAGGGTCCTAAACCAAATACAGGATTCATCAAAACAATCTTCCGCATATACCGGAAAACACGAATGGAATGAAGTTTGGAGCATCCAAGAAAATGGTGAATCAAATCCAGAACGCATCAAAATAAGCCTCCGTTTGGAGTCTTCAGCCTGCCAAACCCGAGACAAAGATTTCACCAGGAAATTCGTCATCGTCAAAGATAAAGAAGAAGAAGAAGAAGAACATCACTGTAAAGATTGTTAGCAGGGGGGTAGGATAAGGCTGCCTCTACTAGATTGGTTGCCTCGGGTTCGGAAAAGAAAATCCTCGAACCCCTGACTTTGTATGATTATCTTTTTGCCCCTTTAGGCTCTTATGAATACAATGATTATGATTTTGGCTACGTTTTAACTATTTCTAGTGATGATGTAATCGATTATGATTGATTTAACTTCGATCTTGATTCCTAAAATGATCCTCAAATTGTACTTGAGTTTGATGAATTCATTAACAAGACTGAAGAAGACATCAATAATATCAGCTATGACAACACCGAAAGTGAGGACCCAATCCTCGAGCACCACGGTGCGTCGCTTGCCATGAACTTAGATCTTTTTGATAAAGAGAAAACATTAGAAAACTCAACAATGATGTCACAAGAAGAAGAAATTACATAAGTGAACTTAAGGAGCGGGAGATTGTTACCCCCAAGAACAACTCTAGTGGATAAAGGAAAGCAAATAGTAACTCAAGAAGTGCTACCTCCACCTCCACTAATGGAAGAACCACACAACCAAGAGAGAATTGGAGGATCATACATAGTGAATTATAAAGTGCTAGATCATATTAGGATGTTACTGGCCAGATTAAGCATCTACGACACTCTGATCCTATCAAAGGAGATGAGAGAGTCTCTGGTTACCACTTTGCTTGACCCAGAGATTTGCCTAGCCCAGTTGGCCAGCACATCCTCAGATGAAGTTTGTTCATTGAAAAAATAGTCTGGGTTAACCTTCACAGATGAAGATTTGCTGCTTGGTACTTCCGACTACAACCGACTACTTTACATCTCTGTTAACATTGGAAGATTTGTATTGTCCAGAGTTTTAGTAGATCCGGGAGCATCCTTAAACTTGATGAGTCTACAGACATTGGCCTATTTGGACATTGAAGCTTAGGAGATTACGATCGATAAAAAGATGTTAAGAGGATTCAACCAAATGAGAGAGAAAGCCCTTAGATCAATTACACTGTTTATGAAGGTTGGAGAACTAGAAAGAACCGGTAACTTTCATATCATCGATGCCTAGACCTCTTTCAATGCTTTACTTGGTTGACTATGGATTCATAAACACAATATGGTTATATTGTCTCTGCACCAGTGCATCAAGTATTACAAAGATGGGCGAGAACATTGTACCAAGGGAGATTTACAATCGTTTTTAGTTCATAAAGTTGGTATTCATGAAGATGCCTCTTACTACGCGCCTCCAAAGAAAACTGTCTTCTCTAGTGAAATTGCAACAAATAAAAGTGAAAATTCAAAAAAATCACAAAGAGGAGGCCATTCAACTCCGCTTCAGCGATCTTCCACCACTCTTTTGCAATAAGTTGGTGGAGGTTCTTTTAGTTCACGCACCTGAGGTCGAGGCCTGGGTTGTGGACATGGAAGAATCAACTTAATTGTTGAACGAACTGAGCCGACCATCAACCTTTATAATGAAGACAGTTCTGAAGGTGAAATAATGATGACAAACCAGAAGAAACCTCAATATGAGATATCCATAGAAGATGCAGATAAAAATAAATATGAGACCATGTGTGATCGGATAAACCACGATGTGAACACCATGACCCTTACTCTGATTCTACCTCAACAGATTGAGAGTTTAGAGGTGGAAGTCCATAGTTCTGGTGTTGACCTCACTTTTGGTTGAGGTCTAGAAATTTCTTTAGTAGCCTAGGTATAGCCATAGAACTTTCCTATTGACTAGTCTTAGAAAACTAGAAAAGGTACCCTCACCATTAGAAACTCAAAATTCTTCTCTTTACTCAACTTGAAGTTCCACATATCGGTCCTAACCTCTAGCACTTAGTAGGTAAGATCATTATGAGGGAACTCAAGGAGAGTTCCTATAGGGTTACTTGACCTTAGGATTGACCCTGGGTGTTGGTTTGCAGCTAAGGTATACAATACCCTCACCATACCCTCACCATACCCTCACAATACCCTGGCTAAGACCAATACATGGGGACCAAAGATGGAGATTTCATTGGTCCATGACTCATTCAAAATGGTTCTCTACCCAATTGCACTTGAAATGCCCAACTTGGCCTTTTGCCCCTAGACACCTCTAAATTACCTAACTGCCCTTGGGATCGAAATTTGGCCAAAATTCTCAAAGTTTGCCAAAATACCCAAAACTGATCAAAACTCATTCCAAACACTTTGAATACATCCAAATTTTCAAAATTTCTAAAAATGCCCAAATTACCAAAATACCCCTCCATGACCCAAAATCCAAAAAATTCTAAAAATTCAAATTTCTAAAAATGGCCAAATTACCAAGATACCCCTCCATGACCCAAAATCCAAAAAATTACTGACAAAATGGCCAAATTACCAAAATGCCCCTCATGACCCAAAAAGCTAAAAATTCCAAAAATTCCCAATATCTAAAAATGGCCAAATTACCAAAATACCCCGCCATGGCCCAAAATTTCCAAAAATTCCCAAAAAATCCCAATAAATCCAAAATATTTTCAATTTCATTTTATCCAACTACAACATGGCCCAATTTGATCAATTTGACCATCTTTGACCAAAACCCCAAATTAGCCCCAATATTGGCTAACACCCCAAATCTCAACAATTGAATGCCCTAAACCTCAAATTGGCATCCAATTTTTGTTGAAAATCCTTTGTCAGGTCATTTGTGATTAAAAAAATAATCAATTTGAGCTTAGTCCAAAGCTAGCTCAAGTTTGACCCAAATTAGCCCCATATGCCTATACCCAATTTGAGCTTAGTCCAAAGCTAGCTCAAGATTGACCCAAATTAGCCCCATATGCCTAATTTGGGTCTAAATCCAAAACCCATTAAAATCCATCAAAATTGACCATTAAATCAACTTCAAAACAATTTTCATCCTTCATGAAAATTGTTCATTATGATGTCTTACACCAAATACAACAATAAATTTGGACTTAGCTCATGGCTAGCCCAAGTTCGACCCAAACTTAGCCCAACATGCTTAAAATGGGTCAAAAATCAAAAATCCTTCAAATTGATTAACCAATTGACCTCAAAATGACTTTCACCCTTCGTGAAAGTTATTCCTCATGGTCTCTTACACAAAATTCTATATTTAATTGGGACAATTGACATGTCTAACCTAGTCCAAACACAAGATTTGGTCATATGCACCTTCTTTGACTTATGGCCAAATCGAAACCAATTGAGCTTGGTATGGTCAAATGAACCTTACCTTAACTCATCCTAGACTCTAGAGTTTAGTTTCAGCCACCAACCCTTGGTTAAGCTTGATATTTATCTCATGGGTAAAAGTATTTTTTTTTTAATTTTTAAAGGGATAAAGAGAGGGTTAAATCAAGGTACTTTCCATACCACATGTCAATACCCTATGGTGCCATTTTTACTGCTCATTATAAGCTTTAATGGTTAATCACTTTAACCCAAGCTAAAGCCCAAAACCGAGAGCCCTCACATGGCCAACACCCAAATTCATGCTAAGAAGCCACCTCAGCCTAAATTGAGCTGAGAGCTCCTCTGCTTAACACCTAAGCAGTGGGGCTAACCCCTCAATTGGCCAGCCAAGCTTCCCCTTGGCCAATTTCTATAAAATACCCCTCACAACCATGAATAGGAAGGTAAGAAAAATTTTTCACCAAGGCCTCCCAAACTCCTCAGAGAGCTTCTCTAAGAGTCCCTTAGCACATTACAATCCATTTCCCTCTCCCAATTCCACCACAGAAATCCAATTTTGAGTTTGAATTCCTGCCCGAAACCAGGACAAACTTCAATCCGAACCTACACAGCACCAAACTTCAAACAAATTGGCTCTACACCTTCACAACAGTGAAGGAAGCCAAACCCCCATCAATTCCCCCTCTGAAATAGCCTCTACCATAACTCTCAACCAACACCCAAAATCGGCTGTGGTCGAAATCATATATATACCTTACACCAGAGCCAGAGGCTTCATCTCTAAGTTCTTTGGGACCCAACGAAGGTGTGAAGAATCTTTGATTGAGGCCAAACCTCTCGGAGCAAAGGTATAACCTCACTCACTCTCCCGAGCCTTCGCGAGCTCTCCATTTATAATGACTTGATTTCATAGTATGTTTACTATATAGATGTGTTCGTCTTTTCAAGACGAACAATTTAAAAAAAATCATCAAAATCCATTAAGAAACGAGAGAGATATTAAGATTTTAAGTTGGATGGCCTCGGTTAAACCCATTGGGGACGATGAATGGATGTCGTCCATTCTCGCGTGTATTGAATGGATGGCGGAGATCAAGCCAGATAATCCTTTGGAACGATACGGCGGGACGTGTGGCAGCTGACTCAGAAGGCGGCAACGAATAGGAGTGCGCCGCGTGGCTGTTCGACGGATCCGATGATCCAGTCAGGTAGCGGTTTGAATAAATAAATAGGGGTATTTAAAAAATCCAGAAAATACCCCTAAACTTCAAAAATCCATATCTTTACATAGAAAATTCATAAAAATAAAATAAAAATACTCTATTGCTCAGTGAACAGAGGAGAATTATGTGAAATTATTTTCACATTAATTTGATGTATATTTCATTTTATAAAAATCAATTAGTGTTAGGGGTTTTTCAATTCTCCATTCATATTGGATTATCACATTGACCCCAAATTTTTATATGATTTTTCAATTCTCCATTCATGTTGAGATATCACCTTGACCCAAAATTTTTATATGTTGTAGCATCTGTCTAGGTGCACAATTTGACTATTTTTTCAAAGACATAGAAGATCTCTATATAGAGATCTCAATTTTCTAAGTTTTTATGCATTTTCTATTCAAATAATTATAGAAAATTGTATTTGACTTAAAAAATTCTACAAAAATTCATGTAAGTTTCCTATGACTAGAGTAGTCTTAAGAGATAATTTCATAATTTTTAAGAATAAAAACATCACTGTTTTGAGCAATTCTTAGTTTGCTTAAAATAGTTAATTTGAACACATAGAGATTAAAATCATTTGATTTTTGTTCTCCACTATGGCTCATGAGTCAAAGAATTCACCATAAAAAATTAAAAGAATTTAGAGATCATTTAATATTTTTAATTGATTTTTAAAAGTGACCATCAAATTTGAAACTTAAATGATTTTTAAAACTCAAAATATAACTCTAAAAATTATAAAACTTAGTTTTTTGAGTTCTTTGATATTAGGGAGATTTAGATAAAAAAGAAATATATTTAAAATAAAAACTTGATTTTTTAGGTTA